>PISX010009252.1:0-76829 GCA_004024625.1 Mellivora capensis | reverse complement strand
CTGGATGTCTTCTTTGCAGAAATGTCTGTTCATGTCCTCTGCCCATTTCTTGATTGGGTTATTTGTTCTTTGGGTGTTGAGTTTGATAAGTTCTTTATAGATTTTGGACACTAGCCCTTTATCTGATATGTCGTTTGCAAATATCTTCTCCCATTCTGTCAGTTGTCTTTTGGTTTTGTTGACTGTTTCCTTTGCTGTGGGCATACTTGTTTTTAAATTAACTTTTTCACTGAGTTATTAAATAAATATCAGCTACCAATAGATTCATATGGACACTTGAAAACTGTTGCTAAATTGATAGATGTTCATAATTGCATATCAAACTAAGAGCTACAGAAAACCATACTAATGAAAATTCATTTCCTCCATCTCTTCTGTGATTATGTCTGTGACATTTGTGATGGACAGTGCCTCTTTCTGACACATTACTGCTTACTTTCTTTCAATACATTCACAAATACTGGCACGACAGTCAAGAAACTTGAAGGAAGCCAGGAGAGACTTCCAAAACATACTAGAACAAACAGCAAATACAGACCAGTAAACAGTTACATACATTGTATTGGAGACAGGAGTTTGATCCGGTGTATCCAGAAATTCGAGAAAGAAGTTTGGCACGCATTCAGTGGACACACATCGGGGGAAGCTTGTGGAGCCTCACAGCCAAGTGTGTGGACTTGGTGTCTTAGAGAACTCAGTTGGGAACTCTGGCCCCTCTGGAGCGTGATCACCTCATGCAGTGTATGTAACCTGCTGTTATTTAGGTCCTCATCTCCAACATGTGGGTCACAGTTGCACCCACCTCTATATTTGCTGTGTGTATAAACTCTTTTTTAAATTTTTTTAAGATCTTATTTATTTATTTATTTGTCAGAGAGAACAACAAGCAGGAAGGGAGCAGCAGGCAGAAGGAGAAGCGGGGAGCCTAAAGTGGGACTCGATCCCAGGACCCTGGGACCATGACCCGAACTGAAGGCAGACACTTCAGCAACTGAGCCACCCAGGCTCTGTAAACTTTTAGATGCATATTTAGACTGTGTCCCAGAGCAAGCGGTTAAGTGGTAGCCGTTCCTAGAACTTAGTAGTTGGCACTATACAAAGAACCCTCAGTTTCCTTTAGGGCCCCATTAGAGTTTACTACTTTGTAAAGTACCTAACTAAGTGCTAAATATATTTTACAGAAAGGACTTTGTTTCTCCTCTGAGAAAGTAATATAAGGATTTAAAAATTTTAAAAATGCAAATTTAAGTGTATCTTTACAAGTGAAAATATTATTCATTAATATTATCCTCTGATGTATTTAGCATTTTAGAAATGGTTAGATTTTTACCCAGTGGCTAGGTTATGTAAAACCCCAAATTCCTTCTATATTGCCTTATATATGCAAGTCTTTTTTGCTTAAAAATATCTTGTACGGGGTGCATGGGTGGCTCAGTGGGTTAAAGCCTCTGCCTTCGGCTAAGGTCATGATCCCGGGATCCTGGGATCAAGCCCCGCATTGGGCTCTCTGCTCAGCGGGGAGCCTGCTTCCCTTCCTCTCTTTGCTTGCCTCTCTGCCTACTTGTGATCTCTGTCTGTCAAATAAATCAATAAAATCTTTAAAAAAATATCCTGTACATATTCCCTTTATGGTAAAACCTGTAACATCATTGATAAAATCATGTAAATTAATTTTAGAGGGTGCCAGTCAATCCCACTAGAAGAGAGGATCAACATAAAATGGTATTCCATCTGTATCCATATTCTTTTCTGAATATCTCCTTCCCCAATGTTTTGGCTGCTCCAAGACTATAAATTGTAAAGTTGCCAAATGTACAACCAGGCAGTATCTGGCTCATCATTATTAAGAAGGCTTCCAAAGCCTCCTTTTTGTCTCTTTTTTAAGTTTGTTTGCTTACTTATTAATAACCCTTATGGTTCCGGAAAGAACTAGAGAAAACTGTTCTAAAATGTGTTTTCAAGAATTTTCTCTGTTTGGCAGGTCGGTTACTGGAATGACATGGATAAATTGGTCTTGATTCAAGATGTGCCCACTCTTGGCAATGACACAGCAGCTATTGAGAACAGAACGGTGGTTGTAACCACAATTATGGTAAGTTTTGGTCTATGCTTTATGCTGTTCCGTCTTGTCCACAGGCAGTTTTAAGTCCCCAGCTTTGGTGAATGGCGTGAGAGCTGCATCACAGCTGGGATGACGTGGGTGTTCTGATCCGCACAAGTCTGTTGAGGCTCTGAATAGGTTGGCCCTGACCTTTGAATACATTCAGTACTTTCATTTGTATTATCTTTTGTTGCAATGTTGTTCTTGGAAAGATGCTCAGATGTTAAAGATGGAAACTGTCATACCCTAGTTAGAAATGGATGAAATGCTAACATTCCAAAGGACAAAAGAATGAACATAAAGACTCAGCAACCAGTCACATAAAAACAGGTGGTAATAAACACCACATTATTGTTGTTACTCTGTTTTTTATGACATCAGTGTAATACTAGTTGATAGTGTTAAAACTGATCACTTTCAAGGAGTTTAATCAAGTGAATACTGATATGCGTTGTTTATAATAGTGGGGCTATGAATGTAAAGATTTAAATGAGCATGTTTTATACAACTAAATGCTTTAGAAATAAATTTTGTTCTCTATTTATTTTTAATGTGAAAATGGTGTTCTGCACCGATTATTTTTCTCATTGACCGATGACAAATACACAATAAACTTATCGGACTTCTCCTAAGACTTAAGGAAAGTATGATTGCTCCATTCTGTTACATCATAAAGTGAAAACGACTCTAAATTTTAAGGAAATGTTCTGAAAGAGATCGTAAAGACATTACTTTCCAATCATAGAAAACTACTGAAGTCAAGCATGCCCTCAAGGGCACGCTGGTCGAAGGAGATCAACAATCGGTGACCTATAGCCTCAGCTCCATCTCGTTAAGCAGAACACGTTTTTAATTATTTACAAAGCCCTTACTCTTAATAAAGTGGAAATACTTAATATTATTTGGCTTTTAGCTTATGTAATTTTGGTTTTTAGTAGCGTCAAGTTATTTCCAAAACTTTGGGCACCGAGGTCAAAGCATGAAAATGCCAGAGAGAAGCGTTCTTATGTTGCAGTGAGCGTCCTCTGTGCCATGTTACTCCGCTGAGACTTGATGGGAACTTGATTTTAGAATGCAAGCCAACTGACAGCAGTTTTTGTGTAAGAGTGCAAAATACACTCCTTCTAGCTTAATTGTGCAATGGTTGCATGGGACTTGAAAAACAGTATATATACATATATATTTCTTTTCCCAAAAAGACACAGTAATGGAAAGTCATACTTCAGTACAGTCCTCCTCTTTTCAGCCTCTGATGAAGAATCCTATTTTAAGAGATTGATCAAGAAAGAAATGAGTTCCACGCTGTTCGACCATTCCTAACTAAGGCTCAAGTCTTGTTCTCCTGTAGTAAATTTAAGCTAATTTAAATGGGATTCTTCTTGGATGACCAACTCTGGACTACCAGAACAAAAAATTTTTTTTTAAGTTCTGTGACTTTTCTGAGATACTAGAACAAAAGAAGAATTAATCCTCGTGTTTCTCAAGAAAATATATAGATGTTAAAAGAGAATCACTTAGCAATTCTGACAAATCGATTCCCCTATCCTGAAATAAGGTCATTGTACATAAAGGTGGAATTACATCACTCCTAATTCCAAGTGAAGGTTTTCTAAAAGTAAATATCTATGAATTTATGTGCTTGTTTGCTGAATATACCCAGTTTGTTTTCTTTAAAGGTTTTTTGGAAATTTTGCCTGTTCTGTGTGAAATAAAGTGTCTGAATGTGCATTATAGGTATAATGTAGAGAATCTTCTTTCCATCCCTGTTATTAAGGGTGCTGGAGATAGAATTCTTATAACCGAAATATTGAATCAGCTTGCCAGCATGGCTGGTTTTCAGAAAGCATGCTACCAAAAGTTAAAATGATTGAGAAATTAGTTGTTTCCTTTATATATGAAGAATATTCTGTAAAGCTGTTGTTTGACAGTGATCATCAATATTTTTGCTATCAAAATAGTGCAATACTAGTATTTGTCCTTTGTATAAAAATGTAATCTTCGTATAATAATACCTCTTTGGGCTTTGCAATTGCATAATCATTCAGTAATTTAAAAAAGAATACCAGAATCCTTTCCCTAAATGTGTTCCTTGTATTTGCTTTGTTGAAAATGGTCGTCTGGGACCTATGAAGCTCCACATCTCATTTATGTTGAAAGAAATAATGATTTCTTGTAGACAAATGAGGTATTGGCACCTGCATGTAATAATTTCCCAAATTCAACTGAAAACTCCCAACACAGACGGAGCTGGTTAGACATCGTTCGTATGTGCAAGACAGCTCTCTAGACACACAAGGTTGAGTGTTGCCGCCCTGGATATCACGCACTTTGATCAAAATTGATATGGCGTTGCTGTTTTTCCCATTTGTCTTTCCTTGGTGTATATTGTCATTTATATGTTGATACATTGTAACGATATATGCTGTTGTTAAATAAAATTGATTGAGAAATTCATTTATTCATCCATAAATATTTATTAAGCGTCTGCTATGTGCTGGGCACCACTGTAAGCCCAGGGACATGCTAGAGAACGAGACCGACAACAGTCCTGCACTCAAATGAGTTTCTATTCCAGTGAAAGAAAGCAGACAACAAACAATAGATATGAGACTAGATATCATTCTGAAATAAAATGGGGCTCTAGTTTCCTGTACTGTTTAAATTTATTTTTTTCTTCTGACAATATTGTCTATCAATAACGTGGTCTTCATTTTAATGTCTCATTTATTCTACCTGAATACGGTCATGCTGACTGTTAACTTGGCTAAATTCGAATCAAAGTACCACCGGCAGCCACCTCCCATGAGGATCGTGACTACAAGAGTGAAAGGTCTAGAGTTTTGAGTTCAGATGTTGTTTTCTGTCTTTAAGACGTAGTGACGAAAAATTTGATAAAGCTGTAATTGTATATGAGACTGTGGGTCCTACTAACTTTCTCTGTCCTCAGTAATAGTTTGTCAGCAGCTGAAGGAAGCCAGATCCTAGTCTTGCAGCGTGCATTGGCTCAGCGGTCGAGGGGAAGGTGGCATGCAGTAGGGAGACGTGTAATCTCAGTCCTCTGGCTGCTGAACTCTCTGGAAAAGGAGAGATAAAGAGTATTTCAGCCGAGCTCATTTCCCCCCAGATGTCCATGACTGAAGCTGAATGATACTTAGGATGCATTACCCAGCTAAGAAGTTATTTCTTACCATCTTGAGAATGTTAACAATCCTGGGAAGATTTTCCGTAAATCCACATGTATTCCCTGTGGTATTAGAATTATGTTAAAAACCTGAAAGCAGTTTTACTTATCACAGTCGATCTTTCCAGAGGTTACTTTCTTACACCTTTTCATTAGATGTTCGATATTTTATCTTCTCTATGTAGAATTTTATAGCTGTTTTCCACGTGTATATGTGTGCATATGCAATGCACACATATATTTTTATATCATATGTACATATATATACAAAAATAGATACACTTGTTTTCCTCCTTGCACTAAATATTAATTTTCCCCATGCATATCACCTGCCTCCAAAAGGCTAAGTCCTCACCTAGTTTTGAATTACCTTCTTTTGAATAAATTTAAAGCTGTATAGCCATCCAGTTTCCTTTTTTTCTCTGAATTGAATAATAACCTATTAATTCTCCTTTTACGAATTTTTATCCATGGGATAAATTATCTACATCCAGTAAGATTCTTTGGAGAAAGGCAAATATACACACAGCAAATAACTTTGGTTAGTATTACTGATTTTATTACTTTAACTGTTTTCGATAGTATTTGACCCACTGAGCCACCCAGGCGCCCCTATAGTATTTGAAATCATTATGTCTTTTGTTTAGAAAATCTTAAAGCCTTTCTAATAAGTATCTATTTCAACAAGTTTTGCTAAATACAAATAATCTGAAAAAATCCTTCTCAGTAGGAAAATACTTTATGGATTGAAAATCATCTTAATTCATTTATACAAACATTTCCTTAAGCAAGCCCTAATGTAGCAGGTTTAGACAGAGATTGATTTCTTTCCTGAAATAGCAGAGCAGATGTGGAACACAACCCATTATGGAAATTTTAGTAATAAACTCATAATCACTAAGAAGTAATGCATTTAAAATAACTTCTGAGGAATTACCATTCTGCAGAGCACAGTAGTTGATATTAAGGATGGTAGGTTAGACTTTTAGGGCAGAAGTAAGAGGTTATTTTCCACTTCTTTGATCATTCCATTTTGATTCACAGTTAAATACCTGAACTCCATAAGGGCTCCTTATCGATGATGCCCCACAAATCCTCCTTAGCAATTGGCTAGGACTCATTTTCTATCATATTGAAAAGATTTGACATTTTCTTCACCTGTAGTAGCCCCAAACATTTGTATTAAATCCTCCCCAAATATGCAGGTCAGAAGGACTACTTGTGGGCAAAATTATCAGGCTGGGTTGGTGCAAAGGAGGAGGTTGGGAGAACATTTAGGATCTGCTACTTGTATTAAAATAGGAAAGAAAAGCAAAATGAGACACACTTGAAGAAAGTGAGGAGAGCCGAGCAACCAGGAGAGCTTTTGTTCAAGAAAAGCCTGGTCTTTCTTTCAGCCTGTTCTCCCACCTCCCCAAGTGTGACCATCTTATTTCTCTCATGCTGCATGCCTCACTCATCTGAGTCTTGGTAATTGTTCATGCCCCTGGCTATGCAAACAGTCTGGCTCAGTTTCTAATCAACTTCTTCAGTAAGCTGAAGGTTTTCTAGTCTTTATTGGTCTCTTTGGCAGGAAAGCAAAGACCCTGATGGGCCCATGCTGCCCAAAAAGGGAATTGAGAAAAAAGAGAGAGAGAAGAAAAGAAAACACCAGATACATTTTTTTATTCAGGTTTACAGATGTCTATTTCAGAAGAGATGGCCTCACACTTAATAATTACTTACCTTTTGAAGACCTGAATCAGAAGTTCTAACATAATTACTTCACCATGGTATTCCCATTTAGGGAGCAGTGATGTGCCAGGAAATCTTTTTATTCATGGAGTGCCTTATAGGTACCAGGCAATATGAGGAGATAGGGCAAGATTTTATCTACACTGTGTACCCACAGTTTCATAGAACGCATATCATTTACACGTAATACACACATTCATGTCCTTAAACTTGTCCCCTCCCTGGTTAAATCATATGAAATCTCGAAGAGTTGCACGCATTTTGACAAATGTATTGATAGCTTCAACAGTTTCCAGATACTTCAAACTACAGATTTAGTTCCCACATTGGCTACTTCGTGAACTTGAACAATTTATGTGCCCTCTCTGAGACTTAAATGTTCCCCCTGCAAAAGGGATGTGCCTACCTCAAAATATCAGTGTGAAAAGTAAGTGAAGGGCACAATTAAAGAACTTAGCATGATTTCTGATCCAGAGCGTGCCCTAAATAAGTAGAGCTGTTCTTATTTTTCACTCCTGTATTTTATGATTGTCCTCCTCACTCTTACTCCTTTATCCTTATTGCAAAGAATTACAATCTTAATCACAAGAAGACAAGAGGCACATTTTACTTATTTTTGTACCCCCTAGTTTCCAGCAAACTGCCTGGCACACAGTGGGTGCTTAGTAAATGTTGGAGTAATATATATAAGTGCAGCTTTTAATAAAGCAAATTGTTCACCGTATAACATAGAGGGAATTTAGCAAATGAGGTGGGATTTCTAGCTAAAGAAACATGCACACAAGCTAATACTGTCATATATATATCTGAGGGCTGAAATTCTTAAGTGTTCAAGTATTCCAGACACTTTCGAATTGACCTTCAATCTTAGTACTGCATGTGAGCCATAGTTGTGCAACTTTGGAAAACTCTTGTTTATGATAGTGAAAGTTGTAAGTGATAACTATATAGCCATTCCAGTTACAGTTTTAAGCATTTTACAGATGTGTGGATCTTGCTTTTCTCTACATGAACTTCCACATTTTAATTAGCTGTCACAAGAAAAAGAGAATGAAAGGATTAGCTCATTTTAACTGCTAATATTTTATATCTTAGGCATTAACACTGCTTTGCAACAACTCACCACATTTATAATTTTCAAAACCCTTTATATTTGGAGATGTTTTCCGTAAGCTACTAAATAATTGTCCTCTATCTGAAGAAGAGGCAATTAGTTATCTTAACTTTATAGGTGGAGAAACTTTCTTTACCCAATTCTGGTGTTAATACATGCATCAATTTCAAAGAGGAGAGAGTTCTGGGTCCTTTGACTGTGTTAGCCTAAGGCAGAATTATTCGAGGACCAACCCTAGACAAATGGCCCATGGTAGAGTTATTTAAGGCATCTCGATGAGAAAGTTATGGATCATGCAATTTACATCTTTATTAAGTTTCTTAAAGTAGTTTCTATATTTACAAAGTACTTAAAATCAGAACTTGTATATACTGCTGTGTTATGCAAAGTAAAATACTGTCTAATCTAGAGCTTTAGGAGCAAGTTCAACTTCCCCAAATACACATGTGCTGGGAGAGAAGAATTTTGTGTGAAAATTACTCAGTGGATGTTACGTTACAATGTTATAAAATATAAATCCATGATCTCAGTGACATTGTGGCTAAAGGTGGCCACTCCTTGTCTGCGAATCTGAGGTGTGACCAGCAGGTCTATCTTGCATGTTCACCAGACCTATCTTTTGGTGGCTTCGGGCTCCATTTATAAAATCAGGTGCTTGCTGTGTCTCTTAGTTCACGGCCTTTAGATGGTTTGGTTTAGGGGTGCGTGTGTGCATGTGTATGTGTATGTGTGTGCTTTAACTAAAAACTGTCTAGTTATTATTAGCCACAAGTAAGTCTTTAAATTTTATAAGGATTTTCACAGTAATTCTTCATCCTATTTTCTATCTTACTTCAAAAACTAAACAGGAATATCACTTGAAGTGTGTGACTATCACAATTGGGGGGATTATTAGCTTTCTTTGAAGACATATTTTATAATAGAATAAAACTTCATGGACCACAACCCTCATTAAAGCCAAAAATACTGGACAGTTTTAGGAAAACCACTTTAAGGCATATAAGTATGTAAAATGTTTTAAATTATGAATTCATTTCTTCATTGAACCTTGCTAGTGCCTGCTCTGAGAAGGGCATCCAGCGAAATGCTAGAGAGCAGAGAAAAATCATTGAGCTCCTTTGCTAAAGGAGATTGTAGTTCAACATGGCTAAAAAAGATGCAGAATATGGAGACCTGTGACCTTGAATAACTACTAGATGGTCTCTAATTTCATGAGCTATTTTAGAAATAACTAATTTCATTGCCAAAGATGGTAGGCTTATCCTTCCCTTGACAGTTACTAATACCTACTTTTCATGTCGCGGTCACGGTGCTCTGTATGTTAACAGTCACTGGGTAGAAAACTGTTTTAAAGGTTTCCCTTTTAGTACCCAATATAAAGCAACTGAATATACTCCTTAGTGTATTTATAAATTCATCTGTTTTATTATGGATTTCTAGCCACACAAAATCAGTTCGTATATTAAATATAATCTTGTCAAATTCTGCAGCTGAAAAGTTACATAAAGACTATTGAATGTTTTGTAATTTCTCCTTTACAGTTCTACTTCTCTCATTATAGGAATCCCCATATGTTATGTACAAGAAAAATCACGAAATGTTTGAAGGAAATGACAAGTATGAAGGATACTGTGTAGATTTGGCATCTGAAATTGCAAAACATATTGGTATCAAGTATAAAATTGCCATTGTCCCTGATGGAAAGTACGGAGCAAGGGATGCAGACACAAAAATCTGGAACGGGATGGTAGGCGAACTTGTTTACGGGGTAAGCAAATCAATTTATTGAAGGATTTACTTACATAAACCTGAAAGTTTTTATCACCTGGGCATATATCCATTTCTTAAGACCTGTTATTTTTTAAATAAATTTGCATTTACATTCAAAGCGGCATATATGATGTTCAGATGTTTCTCTAATTCATTATGGTGCAATTCCCAAATAATAAGAGAAGCTAATACCTCATAATTTCAAAATCAGGAAAGATAAAAATTTGGGATATGATGTCCTATTTTTTTTTTAATTGACTTCAGTGTATGTGATAAAAATTCTCAAAAGCCTAATGCTGCTATACCATAGCTATGTTGTTTTTAAGAACCGCAAAACAAATCTATTATGAATGTTACTTGATAATGGAAAGAGCATATTTCCCCCAACAGCTTAAAGATGGACCTTATTGTAACTAGTTACTTATGTCCCTGTTGCTTGTGGTTACTGGTAGATATCATTTACATAATTGATAAAGCAATCATTAAGCTACTTTAGCATCTATAAAATATTCAGCAATAATATGAGATTCTTAGAGTTCTGCTGAACACGCTAAGTTTAAACTTTATGCAATGCCATCATTTTCTGAGACGTAGCCAAACGCAAAAACCAGAATGTATTCTGTAGCAGGCCTCACATGAATACATGTCAAGCCCTTCCCTTTACCGGATACTGAGCATACACATTTATACCCAAGACCAAATTCAATGTAGACATTCCTGCCTGAATGAGAACAAGATCGTTTTGGTCAGCGCACTCTGCGAAGTGTCAAAGTGAAACCAGCAGTTACCAAATGCTGGTGATGCTGTGGTAGTTCCGGAGCCCGGACATCAAACCTTACAGTACGCCACACTCATCAAATAATCGATGAGTCATACACACCTGAAATGCATTTGGGGATGGCCTGTAAGCCAATCTGTGGTTCACAGATTCCACCTTCAAAGCACACTCTGTGAGTCATCCTCACAAGACCCCTTTGAAATAATTACACGGGAGTCCTCCTTCCCTAGGAGAGAATAAAGATGGAATGATCGAGAGCGTAACTGAAGTCTGGAGAGAGGCTCCCTTTCCAAGCCTGAACTACAAGTGGATAGTTTCCTGATTCCGTACCCTGCATTTCAGACCCCAAAGCCACATACTTTCTCCAGCCAGGCTGATAGAGTAGCTGTAACCCCAGCAGAAGAGGAAATTGCTCGGCACTAAAGAGCGGCCATTTGGTTTTATATCCACTTAGAAAGAACTGACTAGTCCGTTGTCCAGGGTAAAGAAGAATTTTGCAGTTTTAAAAAAATCAAGAAGTGTTTTATCACAGCGCTCATGAACGGTTTGATAGTGAGATTTAAGTTCCAAAGAAAAAGGATTTCTAAACCATGTGTCCCTTGGTAATATTTTAAACTTTCGGTAATATTTTCAGTTTTTGAGACAGAAAGTAGATTTTTTTTTTTAAGATTTTATTTATTTACTTATTTATTTGACACAGAGAATGAGCACAAGGGAGGGCGGGGGAGTAGCAGGCAGACAGGTTGAAGCAAGGTCCCTGCTGAGCAGGGAGCTTGATGCAGGACTCGATCCCAGGACCATGGGGTCATGACTTGAGCTGAAGGCAGCCACTTAACCGACTGAGCACCCAGGCACCCCGACTATATGTAGATTATAAATGTAAACATTATTCAACTTGTTAGAACTACAGTAATTTATTTCCTTCAGAAAACACTATTGGGTATTTCATCTCCAAAAATCCTACTTGAATTACATGGATGGTATAACTAACCTGAGTAACTTCCTACAGCGGTTATTACATGTCTCTCCTCCGGAGTCCATGCCCGCTAGGCAGCCCTGCCTCACCCCTTTGCAAGGGCTCTGACCGCATTGTTCAAGTAACAGAAACAAGTGATATTCGGAGATTGGCATCATCAACCAAGAGTTACAGCCATAGCACATGACACAGTAACACAGAGTCCCAAGGTCGAGCAGTTCTCAGAGAAGATAGCAGAGTGCTGATTAATATGCAGCATATTCACTCCTCAGTTCGTTTGCAAGGGGTCAGATTCTCTCATCTCTGTCACTTGACGTTTTCCCAAAAGGAACCTTCCATGTCTCTCAACACTTTCTGCAGATTTGGTGCTTTTCATCCTGGTGTCCGCCAAGTCTGCACTTATTACTTTTTGTACTTTCTTATTGCTAATCCGTAGAACAAATGCCCAGTGTCCAGGGCCCAAGGGGAAGCTCCATCCATTCTCTCCTATCCAACAAAGCCCATTAGACAGTAAAATTATTCACTTTGAACCTCTTATTATTATTGCTTCGTTATTCTTCGCACACTTAGTTACTGGCGTTGTTAGGAGTAAGTGTTCTGGGACACACGCATGGCCTCAGCACGCCAGCTGGTGGTGGCCCCAGAGCACAGGACCACACTGCGCCCCCCCCCCCAAGCTGCTCAGGTCCTTCCCGCCTGTGGCCCCTGTGCACCAAGTCCAAGTCCTCTCCGACATGTTCTGTGCGCCTTCTGCTGGGCCCTGCCATACTCATGTGCATGGATTTTAATCCAGGGAAGTATTTCCCCAAGCACCTTCCGGGTCCTGCCAGCACCAGCGTTCCCTGTGGTCTTTGTCACAGCGCGGGCTCATGAGCCTCGCTCGGGCTCTCGAGAACCCAAATGTTAGCCAACTCTTGCGGGAGATACTCGACCCCTGGGTTTTGGGACTCGCTGAGAGGTCGTGGAACCAGACCCACGATGTAACATCTCCAGTCTGAGCAGAGAAAACCCAGGTGTATCTTCTCTGTTTCACTGGCCTCTTTCAAAACACGACTTTCAGACTTCAGAAGTGTCCCCATCGACCTTCATGTCACTACCCTGAGCCAGCGTTTGCCTTCCCTCGCCCCTTGTTCCCTAGGCGGGAGGTACCTCGGTTTCTCCATGTTGCTTTCGTTTATCAGTGGTAACTCGTGTCAGTACAACATTGCCTAAGAACACACCACCAAACAGCTTAGTTCACAAAAGGTGGCATTTCCCATCAGCAACAGTTTGCATTACTCATTTGTGCTAAAACAGTGGACCAATATCGCGTATGATACCAACTAAAGCTGAAAGGAGTTCTAAGTACAAGAATAAATTTTGTATGATTGAGACTCATATGATATGAGAAGAATTTTTCTGAGCATGAAACCAAAGGCTGAAAACTGAAAAAAATATAGTCCCATATAGCTACAACAAAATTAAATACTCCTATATTGCAGTGGAGAACCGTGAACTGAGTTATGTAAACAAAACCATTACTGAATAGGGAGAATATTTGCAACGTGTACAGAAAATAAAAATTAATTTCTGGAATATATTTAAAAGCACTTACAAATTAGTAAAAAGTGAATACACCATATGGAAAATAGGGGCAGAGTATGACAAGCTGTGGCATAGGGAAAAATGGCTATTTGTCTTATAA
The DNA here is from genome assembly GCA_004024625.1 of Mellivora capensis. NCBI lineage: Eukaryota > Metazoa > Chordata > Mammalia > Carnivora > Mustelidae > Mellivora > Mellivora capensis. The sequence continues at coordinate 63,491 of PISX010009252.1, read as the reverse complement.
AATAAATGTTTTATAAAAATAAATTCAGGGGGCGCCTGGGTGGCTCAGTTGGTTAAGCGGCTGACTTCGGCTCAGGTCATGATCCCAGCGTCCTGGGATCGAGTCCCACATCGGGCTCCTTGCTCAGCGGGGAGCCTGCTTCTCCCTCTGCCTCTGCCTGCCACTCTGCCTGTGCTTCCTCGCTCTCTCTCCCTCTCCCTCTCTCTCTGACAAATAAATAAATTTTAAAAAAAAATTCAGATTACTGCAAAGAGATCTAGCTGGCCGTGGAGCGGATTGGCAAAGATAGATGAGAATAAATATACACATGGCTGGCTAGCATTCCTAGTGGCAAGTGCTTTCCACTCAGTGCTGGTGATGGTAGAAATTTGCATGATCTTCCCGGAGAAAAGTTGCACAAAACGTATCGTGGCCATTGCAAGGGTTGTTCCCATTTAGACCAGCGATCCCATTTCTAGAAATTCATCTGAAATGATTACGGAATATACCGGGGCTTGTCTTCAAAAATGTTCACATCATCAAAGTTGGAAATTGTGTAAACCTGGAAACAGCATAAGCCTCTCAAGTAGGTTGAGCAAATTGTGATATTTTCCCATGATAAAATACTTGTAATCTTTGATTCTTAATATGTATGATAAGATGAAAAGGAGGTCAAACCTTCTGAGTAGAGAAATTACAAACAGTAGTGTTTCATATTACCCCATTTCAGAATAGAGAAATATGATTGCTCAAACCACGTCTAGCAGGGCCTATCTGAAGAATGAGCAAGAGCAGGTGAAGGGAATGGAGGTAATTCTGTTTTTACATCTCATTTTTCTATACCTAGTTCATAGATCACTTGTGTAATGAAAATTATGCAAATAAAATGGCAAAAATGATAACCTCCCAGCAGTGAGTCTGACCTTCATAAATGTGGGCGTTTATGAGGTAAGCTAAGTTCATTCCCTCTAGAGGGCTCTTAGAGTTAGCGCTCAGCCCCACAGTGGGCAGCCTCGTGGCTGTTGTACCCTCCCCCACCAGCCCACCGCAATGCCCTGGGACGGAGCTGCCAGCTGGCCTGTGAGCCAGTGACCTGTGGGTCTATAGGAATCCCTGGGAGATGTCAGCCTCTCCAGGAGCATGCCTGGCCGTGTTTCAGATTCCACTTTAATGCCAGGTATGTTCTTTTCAAAATGAACAATCAAATAACCTTTTTGTACCTGCAGATCACTTAACAGTTTACAGTGTTTTCATGACCCTTTATTCCATTCACTTCTTTTTTTTAAGATTTTATTTACTTATTTATTTGACAGAGATCACAAGTAGGCAGAGAGGCAGGCAGAGAGAGAGGAGGAAGCAGGCTCCTTGCCGGGCAGAGAGCCCAATGTGGGGCTCCATCCCAGGACCCTGGGATCATGACCTGAGCCGAGGGCAGAGGCTTTAACCCACTGAGCCACCCAGGCGCCCATCACTTTTTGAGATGGCATGATTGATGGAAGACACGCGAGCCCCGATCAAGAAGGGCTGTGATGTGTATACCCGAGTCTCAGCTCCATCATCTAAAAACAGTGATAAACGAGATTAGCGTAGTGTTAAATTAGAGGCCGTTTAAAATACTTAGTTCAGAGGCAGATATATAGTCCCTCAGTAAATGCTTACTAGGATTTTATTATATTTTCCAAAAGCGAGAATCACAGTGATGCAATGAGGCAAACAGGAAAGTGTCCTCATTGGGGAGACATGGAAAATGGGCTTGGAAAAATGTCTGAGTCACAGAACAAAAACAGAAACTGGTGTCTTACAGATCATAAGAGCTGAGAATTGAATCCACTGTTTTCCGAACGCTGTGTTAGAAAATCAGAGTATAAAATCAAAGTATGTGGCTAGGGAGAAATAAATGCCAATTTTCAGATTTTTGTGTGTGCGCTGCATTGGAAAATGTCCTCAAACAGCGGGTGTCTTCCATCCTACAAACACAGACTGGAGGGTAGGTTTTCCTACAACTGGAAAGAAATAAAAAAGGATTGTTTGAAATTTGCATTCATAATATTAAGGACAGCCAAGTAATGAGTTGGTGGCACTATTCCAAATGAAACAGAAAATGGTGCAACATAATGGCAGTTCCGGCCAAGAAATTCAGAAATCCAGCCATATGGGAAATCTGTTAAGGCTCCTCCTCTGGCCCAGCCCATGTCCTTAAAGACGAAGACAGTTACCTGAGTTCAAGTACATTTTTGTTTCTATCCACTCTTTCCCTGTGTCTCTTCCTCTCATCTAATCGCCAGCACCAATAAAAATATTTCATGCACTTGCATGGGGTATATTCTCTTGGGAAAACAATCTACTCTTCAGCTTTTGTTTATCGTCACCTTCTGTTTATTGCTGTTCCTACTCAGCTAGCTGTTGGCCTTCCCCTTCAAAATGTAGAGTGAATGCCTAACTCGTTAGTTTTGAGTGGACCGACCCCGTGCCAGCCGCTTCATGAAGTGCATTAACCTGTGTGTTTTCATGTGTCTCTTCTCTTCTAGAAAGCAGAGATTGCTATCGCCCCTCTGACAATCACTTTGGTCCGAGAGGAGGTCATTGACTTCTCTAAGCCCTTCATGAGTTTGGGCATATCTATCATGATCAAAAAGCCTCAGAAATCTAAACCGGGAGTGTTTTCCTTCTTGGATCCTCTGGCCTATGAGATCTGGATGTGTATAGTGTTTGCCTACATTGGTGTCAGCGTGGTCTTATTCCTAGTTAGCAGGTTTAGTCCGTATGAATGGCACACAGAAGAGCCAGAGGATGGAAAGGAAGGACCCAGCGACCAGCCTCCCAATGAGTTTGGCATCTTTAACAGCCTCTGGTTTTCCCTGGGTGCCTTCATGCAGCAAGGCTGTGACATTTCACCCAGGTTAGTTTGAACACTCTCCGCTTCCTCACTGGCTGCCCCGTCATTCTCCGTGTTGTGCAGGCTGTCTCTCCACACGTTCTTCTCCTGGGGGAGGGGGAGAAAGGTGCAATTCCCAAATTAATCTGAGTACCACCATGGCTGGTTTTTCCAAGTTAGCACCAGATGTGGACACATCACAAAGATGAACTTTTCAGCGGAGAAGTAACGTGTGCGACCACTCCGAAGTCTCCGAAATCCCATAGTGTTAGCGTTGCCTTCTGTGGTCTGACAGGTGGAATAAAAATCCAAATTGTCAGACTAAGATTTCACTTTCATTTTGTCTCCTTTTCAAAATCAGAATATTTTGTTACTGTTGCTGCTGTTCCTTTTTTATAAAAATTAATTTTGACCTCAGTTTACACCCCACATACCTTATGGGGGATTTCTGCTGTAGACTTTACCTAACGCCTGAGTCAGTATATTAGGTACCAGATACCTGTTGTTCTGTGTAACAGAACATGAACTAAGTAAGCTGTGGGCAAATTCAGCAATGTTAATATGGTGTTGGTTTAATAGACATGTTTTTCAATATCTGTGGAGTCATGGCTCACTTCCTTTGGATGCCACTAAGACATTTTTCAGTTATGTTTGCCAGATGCAGCCAGTCTCCTGCTGCAAGAAAAATACCAACCTTCTCCCACAGAAAAAATAACTGCAAGTAGGAGAAGGCTATGAACTGACCTGAAATATGTGACTTAGATTAGCATCGCAAATACACAGATTTTTTAAAGAAATGTATGCTTTCTCAAAAAGAGGCATTTTAAGCACAATGCAGTCTGTGTTCCTTAAGACCCCGGAAAACTAAATGTGTTTAAATTCTAATAACGTAGAAAACTGAGTCAGTAACTCTGAATTAAGCAAATGAAAAGAAAGCAAAAGCAAGTCATGGGATGGTTTTAAAAACCAGGATGAAGCAAGTGCTAAGTTAAAACTGACAGGTGCTACTTAACAATAATGGTTAAGAAGGGAGAAATTGAAAGTTTTAAAATGTCATGGAAAATAGGAAATTTTTTTCTTACAGTTTAAAAAAAAATGTTTAAAAACAATTTGTCCCAGGAATTTTGAAGTCTGATGGTCCCAGGGAGTGAAATCAATGATAAAATTACCTGGATTTTTTATTCATTCCATCCTCACTGTTCCTCTGCACTCACCTTACCCACACATCCCTGATACCAGGGAAAGGATGAGGAGAGAACGTTTTTCTTTTGAGGTTTAGTGTCTGTTTTTTAATGGCATCCCTCAGTGCACTGAGAAGTCACACGCTGTGGTCCCGTGTTGGCGATGGCAGAGAGAACCTGTTTAGGGCAGAATGTAAAGATGTGTTTGGAGATAGCCCATCCTCAGCTCAGATCAGAAATGAAATACCAGACAGACAAAACGATCCCCAGCGGTGGTCACTCTGAGACTAGGCTGAGTCCTCATCTGGTCCAGCCCCATTCGGTGTGCCCTGGCAGGGCTCCGTCTGAAGGCCGTTGCAGGCGCTCTCAGAAGGGCATCTGTATGAAATCTGAGACCTCACCCGCTGTTAACACGCACTCCTGTTTCATGTACCACAAAGAGAACAGTGGTGCTGCCGATGAAGCCACACGAGTGGATTTATCTCATCACCTGGGGGCTACACCTCAGTTCCAGAGATGCTAAAGTGGAAAGTGGGCGGATATCAATGAATTTCAGTAAGTGTTCCTTTCCTGTACCACGTTTCTGGGAACAAACAATAAAAAGGGAACATTTTCCATATTTTCAGTGGCATTCATATACTCGAGGTAGCGTGCCCGGCCTCAGATCATACAGAAAGATGGAATCATCCTTGAGTAGACGGAAGATAAAACTGTAATTGCCATCGTGGTTTTAAACGTACCCTGTGAATTTATGCTATTTCTTTTCTTTCTCTATGTTGGTTAGAGAAGGGAAAATATTCATTATCTTATCCACGTTTTTATCTTATCCACGTTTAGATCCCTCTCAGGTCGAATTGTTGGAGGTGTTTGGTGGTTCTTTACGCTCATCATTATATCATCTTACACCGCCAACCTCGCCGCTTTCCTGACGGTTGAACGAATGGTCTCCCCCATAGAAAGTGCGGAAGATCTGGCCAAACAAACAGAAATTGCCTATGGAACCCTGGATTCAGGGTCAACAAAAGAATTCTTCAGAGTAAGTTAAGGGAAAAACTAACCATGAAATGTTCATCATTTTGAAACTCAGGCAGTTTCTGCCAACCTAGCCGTCTGTACGTTTTGCAAATATAATAGTAATGCTATGTTTAATGCTAATACTTCTACTTGGGTATTATAATCTCTTCAGTTTGTAAAAGCTAATTGATTCATTCACATTGCAATAGAGACCCGAGGAAAAGTAACAACAAAAAGGTAATTAAGACAACTTTAGAGCGTAACTTATCCAGAAGGTTCCAGTTTTGATAATGCTGTGATGATACTGCATCTGGGAAGATTATAATTTAGATGTGCTTGGGGGTTAAGGGCATAACAAAGAAAGCAAGGGTTTTTTGTTTTGTCTTAAGAATACATTTAACTCGCCACATTTGAAACCCAGAACCTTAATTGCAGCTTATACTTCCTTCTGTGAGGTAGAGTCTGTAATCTCTTCCGTAACAATGGATTTCGAAGTACAACATTTGCTTTCTCACAGAATAATGGTAACAGAACTGTTAAGTTCTGGACACCTTCGCAAGATATTATGTGTGCCGATTTCTCTGCTTTTACAGATAGAATTGTTCAAACTGTTACAATTTCATATATGGATGCAGGTACCTAGGGGTTTAAAAGTTTCTGGTTTTTTAGTTGTTTGTTCCACTATGAGGATGAATTTTTGATCGGTGAAACTCTTTTAACTCTACTTGTACTTAAATCCAGAGATATGCACTTGAAAATATCTGGTCAGAGATAAGGATTCATTTTTGTGACTTCAAAACCATAACATTAAAAGACAGAGTGATAATTTCACAAATATTTACCTCAGTAATAATGAGGATATTTTACATTTAATTTCAATTGCTTACAGTCTAGATGTTTACTAATTTAGGAGACAGGAATTTTATTTCCCTGTTTTCTAAGCTTTCCCGTAAAACTAATGACAGCCCTTTGTAGTAAGTGCGCGCTTACCGGGAGAGCACATTGTCATTCAAATGTATATGCTTATCATTTTCCCACTCAGCTTGGAAAAAAACAACAAAACACCCTACTCTTTAAGCCAGACTTTAACTGTCATGTACTTGAAGTTCATAAGAGATTTCTCTTTTTTAAGAGGATCTAACTGCATGTGTTAACATAATACTGAATTAAGAACAAACCAATCAGGGACGCCTGGGTGGCTCAGTTGGTTAAGCTCAGGTCATGATCCCACGCCCTGGGATCGAGTCCCACATTGGGCTCCTTGCTCGGCAGGGAACCTGCTTCTTCCTCTGCCTCTGCCTGCCACTCTGTCTGCCTGTGCTCGTGCTCTCTCTCTCTCTCTCTCTCTCTCACAAATAAATAAATAAAATCTTTAAAAAAAAAAAAAAGAACAAACCAATCAAAAGTTTTGTCAAACCCATCATTCGGCATTGTTTACAAAAGAAACCAGGCAGCGAACAATGTCCTTGTCAACAATTTAGAGAGAGCATTGCTAGTAAATATAATGAAACATTTTCGATAATTACAAAGTATTTGCAGATTTTTCTAGAACTGTAAGTAATGCTCATGACAATAGATTTTACTAACAATATTCCCTGGATAAACTTAACTCACCAAATTTTTAAAACTTACTGAGTGCTCCCCAGTCTTTAAAGCTTCCTGATAGAAGTATACTGCTCTAACACATTTTAGCACAATTATAGTACCTTGCCAGAAACCTGTAAATTTCTAACTCCTTCCACCCAAAATTAGGTAAGTAAAATTCAGTAACTTTGCCTGGAAACCATTATGCATAGGCATCAAAATGGAATACACTTGCATTTTACCGAGTAATGATGACCAAATCTCATGTAAATAAGGTAAATATTTGCAGGTTCATCATTCTGCCTTGAGTGATAAAGGGAGAAAGAAATGTCATGTTGATGCCCTGAAAAAAAAATTTTCAGAAATAACTCACTGTACAGCTCTTTGGCATCAAGCACACAGAAAATGTTTATTTCTAATCTTTATAGAGTTTTTAAAAAGTGTTCCAAATTCTAAAAACTGGTGAGGGAGATAAGAGACCATATTGATAAGAAGTAGAGGAAGAAGGGAAGCTGCTTGCTGGATTTACAGAGCCTTTCCTGCGGGCCAGGCCCGTTCTCTCTGCCCGCCCTCCCCTCCCCCAAAATGGCAGCTTTAAAATGGGAAGATTTTTTTATAAGGTATTTATTGTTGCAGAACGGTCTGAACCCTAATGGGACAAGAAAATAATTTTTCCTGGCAGCACCCTTTCAGGAAGGCGTAAACGTGGGTTCTCTGATAAAAATCTAATTCGTTTCCTAGGCCCTGTTCTCCCTCCCGTCCCACAGATGATGGCCTGGTTTAAATAAACCATTTTGTCTGACGGGTAGAGGCAGTGGAATGTGGAGGGTGTTTTTGTACCTGTCAGAACTGTTTTCTGCTAGGAACACAGTAATGGTACGTCTGTCAGCTCCGTTAAACTGCCTCAGGCAGTGACCCGTACCCATGCTTCCAAAAAAGCTTGCAGTCAACACCGACCGGAGAAGGAACTAGGCCGAGCGGGGGGATGATCGGAATGCAACTGTTGCCGCGGTTTTGGCCCCGTCATGAGACTCGGTGTGCTCTGTGTTCTGTGCACCTCGTCAGGCGTGAATGTGGAGGCGTTGAAGGGCCGTCCGCACGTGTCACTGACGGCAGCCTTGCTGGCGAGGTGTTCAGACATTCCTGTGCACCCGAGGCTCACGCACGGATGGGCCCCGCAGCTCCGACTTCATACGGCGGCTGCTGTCGTCGTCGTCCCTCGCTCCGCGAGGCCTGAGGGAGGCGGATGACGGTCTCAGGGCTTAGAAGATTATCAGTACTGCAAAGGGCGGCCTTGCCGCCCTAGCTGCTGGGAGCGGGAACCTGGCAGCAATGTTCATGTTTACTAGAATGCCTGACATTTGTACCTGTTTTCTATTAAAAACCGGAAAGGCGGGAATACTTAATTTTTGAGCAGTTTAAAGGACAGCACATTTTTAAAACTCCAAGAGTTATTTTCACTAATAAAATAGTGCTTTAAATCAGCAAGTTTCCTATGTTGAACTTCACAGGGAAAGAAATAATTCTGAGATTATTTTTCTAATATCAAAAAAATAATGACTTTTGTATTATCTTGGCTTATGACTTTCAGCATATTTACTCCCCTAGCCTGATCTTTAAAAAGATAATTACAGCTGAAGATTTTAGGGACTTAGAATCCCATTATCGCTGTATTTGGGAGTTTGCTGGGACTGCAGAAATTCCCTTTTAGCCTGTCTCATCAAATTTACAAAGCTTCGCTTGCCCTCGCTCCTTAGCACACACCTCTTGTGATCACAAATAAGGCCCGGGAATATTATTTCCAGTTCTTCCCTACTTGAATGCCCCCAGTACTCCCTTCCCCAAGTGAATGTGACCTTATCTCTGCCATGCACCTTGAAATCAGAATCAGAATTTCTAAATATTCATAGAGTGACAGTGTGATTTTTTTTTTTCCCCCAAAGGAGTTGCTTTCATTATTTCTCTCTTTTCCACTGGGTGCTGTATCTTTACATTTTCTTTTATACATAAGGTTTTGCTAAGTGTGGCCCAACTACACTGTGGATTCCTCTTTCTTCTGAAATATAAAGGAATTAATTTAACTTCTTTTGCATTTCTGGTATATGTAATTCAATATATTTAAACAAATGCAACAGTAATTTCCCTCACTTTAGTATTATACAAATGGACTTCTAAAAAGTATCAGTGTCCTAAAGATACTCTATTCCTTTGAAAAGGAGTAATTAAATTATCTTCCTAATTACCAACCCCTAAAAATACTTTTTCCACCCTGCTGTGTTAGTTTTGTTTAGTGGTTCCAATTCCTTTAAGTAACATGCTGAGCAGTAACTGGAAAATTGCCAGATAACTGCCAGACTCTCATGCTCTTCAAAAATTTCAAAAAATTTTTCATTCAAAATAATAGGTTTTATTTCTTCTGTTTTCAATATAGTATGCATGACAAAGTGTGCAATGTTTGTGGAATGCTGTATCTTTTTAGGTAAAAGTCTCAAGTTATCAATATATTTTGAAGAGTATACACCAAAAGGACGTTGTTTACCAACATTTCTCTAAATGGAAATAATCAGAATAAGTGTTAAGGACGTCTGCATCTGGTGATCGAGACAGTTTATGATTTTCAGAGTTTGGAACTCATTGTAAAATGGCAGAGTTCATTCTCTGGAAGAGAATTGTGTTATTGAAGATGGACTGATTGGGGCCAGGCAACATGGCCTCCCTAGCGGATCCCACAGCTGAGGGTCTAAATCCAGATGCTCCTCTGTCCTAGATGCACATAGAATCTTTGCAATTTCATTTACTAGTTGGTATGCATTTTCTTAATGTAAGGATTTCTATAACCAAAGGTAACCTGTTGTTACATACACACATACGCACACACACCCCACAAGCTCTATATCATGGCAGTATTTTTAAGTGTTAATAACATGAAAACATTCATAGGACAATACAGGATGTCTTATTTTCCATTGTGGTATTTACCAGCATTTGAAATACAGTACCATTGAATATTTGGGTTTTTTAATAGTACCCTAGTGTGCAAATCTCTTATTGTTTCATAGGATATTGATTACGAAGTTTCCATCTTCTGAAACCAAAATTTTAAATACAACATTTATCAGTTTCTTTCTTAGTTAAACAAATCGTTTGATTTTGCCTCAAAACATGTCTTCTTAAGTTTGCTATTCAGGATATTTGTTGATTATTGAAGATCCATCTCTTACTGAACTCTATATTCTGGTAAAGAAAGGAGGGTCCATATAAAACACATATTCATGCTACTTGGGATTTTCCCTCGTGCTTAAATGTAAGTCTGAATGAAATGTCCATTAATTTTTATTTGGATCGAGATGCAAAATCTCAGCATCTTGTTATTGAACAGATGCCTTTGCACCACAGAAGTCTGTGTACCATTGTATTATCAAACATCAAACAGGGTGCAGGCTTCTCGACCTCATTAAATACATGCCTGGGGACATCTGAGTTCATTTAGATGTATTTTCACCTTTAAAATGTCTGTATGGATGAAAAAATCTGACAGGAATGCAGAGACCAGCGGAAGGTTCTAGGTAAATTAAGTAGTGGGACTAAAGTAGATGGAGCCCAAATAGACAGAAATAAATAGATTTCCTGGCTGAGGTCAAGATATTAGAAAGACTAACTCTCCAAAATATATCCTAGGAAAATAAGAATCACCTTTCTTTCTTTTCAGCTTTTCTAACTTTTTACTTAGAAAAAAACTTATTCTTTTTTTTAAATATTTTATTTATTTATTTGACAGACAGAGATTACAAGGAGGCAGAGAGGCAGGCAGAGAGAGAGGGGGAAGCAGGCTCCCTGCTGAGCAGAGATCCCAATGCGGGGCTCGATCCCAAGACTCTGAGATCATGACCTGAGCCAAAGGTAGAGGCTTAACCTACTGAGCCACCCAGGCGCCCTGGAAAAAACTTATTCTTGAAGTGTTGTTGACACAGGATGTCAGATTAGTTTCAGGTGTAGGGGATAGTGAGGCATCACTTCCATCCATCGCCTGGAGCTCCTGACCATAAGTGTGTCCCCACCCCGCATTTTCAGGCCCTTCCTGACCCTGTTCCCTGGGTGACACTTGTCATCTCCATGGCATTTATCGTATAACCAGAAGTCTGTACCTATGGAGAAGGAATCACTTCTCTTTAAAGTCAGTGGATATTCTGTTTGGCGATTGTATGAGAAAAAGCCCACAGCTGTCTGGTGGATCCAGCGTTTGCCTCTTGGTTTATGGACGTCTGGGTTTGAAGCCCACTATGTCTGCTCCTCGCTACGTGCTCAGCTGCTGGCTTGATCTGACCATCCTTTGTATACATCTCGGAACACTTCATATTAAAACTTGGAGGCATGAAAAAAGATAAAAATGAAAACAGTGTAGCAGCACTCCTTATCAGTTATCATTCAGGCACGGAATTAAAGGGAGTTTTGCAGAGCTGGCCCCTTCCGGATTTACCATGACTGTGATAGCGGGCATGATTTTATATGTCCCGCACTCTATGACATCCTACCTTTAAAAATAATGATAATACGTTGTTCTTTAGGCAGCTGAGTAGGCTAATCATCTAGGACCGAGGGACCTGCTTGTTCCGATATCACTTCTAAATGTCTGCTGTTTCCGTGACATCCTTAACTGTAAAACAGTTTTCTAACGGGAGAGGAACAGGTTAGCCAGGCAGACCAGAGTTGCAGGACCAGGAAAAGGCACTTAAAAAGGTTTTTTCCTCGTCCGGTTCGGTCACCGTTAACATGCGGTTCCCTTCTCTCCTGAATTTAATTTTATTTGCATTTCCTCCAGAGATCAAAAATAGCAGTGTACGAAAAGATGTGGACCTACATGCGATCCGCAGAGCCATCGGTGTTCACTCGGACGACCGCGGAGGGAGTAGCTCGGGTCCGAAAATCCAAAGGCAAATTCGCCTTCCTCCTGGAGTCCACTATGAACGAGTACATCGAGCAGCGAAAGCCTTGTGACACAATGAAAGTGGGAGGAAATCTGGATTCCAAAGGCTACGGAGTAGCTACACCCAAGGGTTCTTCATTAAGGTGGGTGGGATAGTATAACAATGTAACATGTGTTGTTATAATATTCCACCTTCCCTGATGTCCCCGACACAGTGATTTTGTTTTGTGTGTGAACATGGTATGTTCGTTTTTGGTTTAGTTTTTTTTTTTTCTTTTTCTCCATTTCATACGTTTTGATCAACAGTCAGGTAATTTTTTTTTTTAAATTTTGGAATAATTAATCGTAGTTGACCTGTATATCTTTTAAGGCCATATAAAAACCAAACTGGTTGAACACTAGCTGCTTCCAGTGGGCCTGAAACATGGGTAGCGATGCTTCTGTGTCTCATCAGCTTTTTTTGGTCACTCCAATCTGCACTCACATTTTGTCAGCTACTGATTCTGCATTTTATCATGACTTTTTTTTTTTTTTAATTCTGCTGCCCACTAGTTTCTGAGTATGAAGAAATCAACCTCTTCCTAACAAACCACTTTTTTTTTCCATTTCAATGTTTCACTGATTATGGCATTATATTTTAGATTACCCCGAGATTGTATTGGTGCTAACTTTGTAACCACATCTATTCATAGATGGAATCACGATCAGCGGGAAGCTGGGCTCTGATTCTATGGGGCTTACTCCAGTCACACTCTCGCCCATTGCAAAGAGAGTGTGCTGTAAGTAAGATCTGTACAATTAGACCTGACGACAGTCCCTAACTGTTCACACACAGACCCCTGGAATGTGATCTGTGAGCACAGCATCTCACATGTGGATTGCTTGGAAAATCCACACGTGCTAAAGATGAGACTCTCATTCTTAAGGAAATGTCGGTAAAATCTGCCCTTTTTGCCCTTTTGGTCCTGGACATAGGGAATTCACATGTTTATGCCCAGGATGCAGAATATCCTATTTTCCTTAAGCAGTAAAGGCTACTGGTAAATTGCTGGGTCTAGAGCAGGCCGAGGTCAGCAGTGACTGCAAGTCACTCCGGTCACAGTGCTGCTTAGAAGGGATTCGTACAAAGCACAGATTCCAGAAGAAATCAGAATCTTTGCTAAAGGACTTAACCAAGAACCCGGTCTTGAGAAGTGATGTCTCTGGTAAGCCTTTGAAACCTGAAAGTAATGAGACCTGTACTGTTAGCCGGTAGGAGTGAAAGCAGTATAAAGAGGATGTGATTGTTTTCACGGTTTGGAAAAGGGAACTGCAGTGTGCTTTGGATATGTGTGTTGGAGGTGGGCGGGGCGGGGGGGGCGGGGGGGGGGTAATGACACAGTTCCGAGAAACAGACAGGAAACCTGGAAAGATTGGGTTAACCCAGTATTTATTGTTTGCAAGCAACACTGTAGTAATTAGTGAGGAGTTTTACGGTGTGTCCAAAATGGACCATTCTAAAAGGAGAGGGAACAAAATGAGCCAGTAAAGACAGACTTGGGTATGAACTTTGGCAGGAAATCACATTTCTTTGCACATACGTCTCGTACGAAACTGGAAGAATGTCCAGGGAGAAAGCCAGACCAATAAATAACCCTTGATAAAATTCTCCCCAGAATGTTCCAGCCATTCAGAAACTCAAACTGGCATCGGAGTGTTTGGCCTTTGAGGGTCTGTTTTGTAAGACGCGAAAGGAGACGTGTCATTTCGGCAAAGCCAAGGAGCAAAGAAATCTCTATTGACACAGGAGTTGTAAGAGCACCCTCGTGTAACTAATTTAAAGGGGCGAGAAGGGGAGAAAGCATTGGTGGTTGATATGTAGATCAGTGTTCAGACTATTGATTACATTCACTGGGTGTCGCTTTTGCTCTTAATTAATTCTCTGTGGATGTAGCTGCCTTGTCCTCTGTCTTGTGTCTCCTGATAAAGTCAAGTTCCAGGGACTGCATTTGGCCCTCAGATACGGGTGCGCCTGACTCCCATTGATGGCAAGAGAGAGTTCCCTCTTAAATGTGCCACTTTGTCAAATCCACACTACGGGGATTGTTTGGGGAGACGCTGAAGGGCTTCATCTGTCTAGAACTGGATCATAATCCGCTCTTGGCTTCCCCCTCTTTTCCTGTCCTTCCCTGGGTCTTGTTAATGAGGCAATTGTTAGACTCCGCTTCCTGGATGGAGAGTTTGTTTCTGTAATTTGTTTGGTATAGGGCACTATTTCCTGTGTAAGCAGCCCCTGCGTGCCAAACTGCAGTCATTTTGTCCCCTCGAGAGCGCTGGAAGAGACGGAAGGCTAACGGCATGCACCTTACCCCGCCTCCTCACTTCCCCACCCCCGGCCCACTACGCGGGAGGCTCATTCAGCGTAAATTCTCATTCTTACTCAATGAGGAGCCTTCTGTTTGAACAGAGGCCGCCTCGTACAGAGCTGGACCAGTGGGCACCTTCTGTATAAATGATTCAGTTTGTAGGAACATACTCAAAACAACTGCATTCATCCGCGAGATCCTAAGGGTACATCTGCATTGAGAGCGCCCTTGCAACCTTTCTGCCTCATTTGTTCAGTAGACTGTTCTCCTCTAGGAACTATCTTTTTTTTTAACAAAGTCTTTGCATTAATAGTTCTGGGTACAGTGAGATTGGTCAGTTTCACTGTCCTGCTCACAAACTCTGCTGTCATGATTCACTGGGCAGCATGAGTCTTGAAGAACAGGAAAATGGTGGTCTTTCCTGCTGCGTCAGCCGGAGCACAAAATGTGGGCAAATGGCTGACAGTCTTCCAGTGGTCTAGGGAGCCTCACGTTTCTGGTGCTTCACAGTGACCCAGAAAAGAGGAAGACTGAGATGTAGAATCAGGATGGAAAGCCGAAACTCGGGTCTCGATTGTAGATTTTCAAACAAATGCCGGGTGGGTGGTGACAGACTGTCTCTGTGCCTGGGGTAGAAAACACTGCAGCAGGGAGGACCAGTGCCCGATTTCATGGGAGAGGAATAGCGCGCAGAGCTCCTCGTTGTTGGAAGAGACTTTATTTCAGACTTGCGTTCATGAGGTTTACAGAAAGCTTTTAGTTATAGAGAAGGGCAGTAACCGTGCTCAGAAATTACTGGGTTCTTGTACTTGGACACAGATTCGTCAAGTTTGAGGTTATAGAAGAATGCTAGGACTGTTGATGCCGTTGAACGGAGCCTCTTTAGATCTTACTGTAATAAGGTTTGCAATGCAGTGTAAGTTCACGAGCGATCACAGGCGAGTGTATCTGCGAGCTCTATCGGTCAGCGAGAGAATCCAAATCTTACCGGCATAGTTAGTTATTTTCCAAAGTCATCTTCTGAAGAAAACTTTTAGTTCCCATTGAGAGATGAAAAGGTAAAATCTCCTCTTTTATATTATCTCTCAACTCTCCCCACACTCTACTATTTCTCTCAAATCTTCTTTTCATCTGCACGATGCCATTTATACTACCTTCAGCATCCTGTCTTCCTTGTCGTTCCTTCCCCAGCACCCCTGACAACCCGATACAATCGTGGAGTCTGTCCTCTGGCTGAGGGACGTTTAAGACCTGTGCTTCAGGTGGCGCCGCAGTGGAGTGCAGAGCGTAGATGAAAGAGGCGTGTGTCCATGTTGACTTCACCGCACACCAGAGACCCACCTGTACTCTAGTAGTTACTGGACAGGAGGTGTGCTCGCTCCAGCAGCACATCTGCTAGTCTTTATTGGGCAGGAGAGCCGTAGGCTTTACTGACAAAATCCTGTCTTCGCTGTCTCACCCACGTTCCTCTGGTTGCTCTGCTCTCTGCTATGCAACAAGTAAAACGGACAGATGCTTAGAGGGAATCCTAACTTAGTTACTGCAGAGGTTCCTGGGTCCCAAATAGCTGTGAGATGGGAATACCCCCTTTGAAGATACAGTCTGTAGCATGTGCAAGGGGTGCCTCCAGGGAACATAGCAAAGGATCCTGACTGAAGACTCCCCCCGCCTCTGTAAGAATCTGTAGACTTGACCCTAGTGTTTGAAGCCAAGTTTGGAAAAAAAAAAGGGGGCAAACAAACACTAGTCTCCTACCTTCCATTATTCAACAGTGATAATTTTATTCAGATTTTGCCTTCTCTTAAAATATTGGCGAGACTGGGTCTAAAATAAGACAAATGCTCTGTCACCCACCCCACCCCTAAAGTGATGTTTCAGAAGAAAGCAGTTCCAAAAGGACTTGATCAGTACTTGAGATCTGGGCGAATGGAGGCCTGGTTGGGCCTGCTGTCCTCCTGTCCCAGGAGCCCGTGACAGCAGGAGCAAGACCTCTGAAACCAGGCACTTAAGGCTCAGTCCACAGCTGCCAGCTCCAAGCCCAGGGCCACAGCATTGGGGGAGGGGAGCAGGTGCAAAAAACAGGAATCAGCGTAGCACAGCTTTCATCAGCCCTCGTCTTTCCATGTTGAGCGCAGTCCCCAGCCCACGTCTACATCTCCATCAGCATGGGCAGCATCCTCTGTAGGTCTAATCATGTTGGAGGATCGTTCAGGGCACGTGTATTAAACCTTGCATTCAAATCCACATGTGAAAAAATATATGATCTTTAAGGAACCACTTTCTCATGTGAAATTGGGGATAGGTGTTTACTCATCAGTTGGAGGATACTTGCAAGGTTTGGGAAAAAGGGGCTTGCTGGATGTTGTCCGCGAGAATAAAGTTGGTGTCTGATTCAGTGTTAGTAACAAGTCGCTGTTGGCACTTGAGGTGGACATTAGAAAAGCTTACAGGTACAGAAAGTGAAACCTCAGTGCAAATATTCCTGAGCAGCACTTGGCCTCAAGTGAATAAATTTTTCACTTGTTTTCAGGAAATGAATTGCAGTAGATTAGTACATATTTTTTTTTAAATTTTAACTGTTATGGAAGAAGAGGTTTCTGCATGTGGTGCACATGAATACCCTTCATTCTTCTTGATGCCATATTAAGAGATGCTACAGGTGATCCCTTACAACTTAGAATAATAGCTGGACTAGGGAATAGAACACACGCACACACACATCCATCATACACGCACACAAGCACACGAACCTGGCTGTGATGTGCTTAATCACTTACCCGGTTTCCTCCCAAAGATGCTGATGTTTATTGCAGGGACCGGGTGTTATTGCATTCACCAACTGAGATGCACATGGTACAGTTGTCAATACTACATGCATCCGAGGGGGAAATAATCCTCTTTACCATCCATGTACTCCATCCTTCCCTTCCTTTCTTGATGTCCAGTCCAGTAGGAAACCTGAAACTTTTCCACTGCCTTTAGAAATTCTACATTTTTCAATTAGGTCTTGCCAGGGCTTGAGGGATGACTGAAAACATAGCTCCCAGGAAGAAGAAAAGGAATGTGGCATTTTTCTGCATTTCTTTAAGATTTACCAGGCATTAAACATGCCTGCCATTCTTCCTACTAGTTAAAAAAAAATGCCAATATGATTTGCCATCACATATGTGCCAGTTCATTCAACAGATGGTCCCTGGGGTCCCCTCTGAGAATTTGCTAGTTGTTGTCAAGTTGCTCCCTTCGAGTTCGGCTTTGTGACTGCCATAGGTAACAGCACATCGAGATGTTTCTAAATTTAATGTTTAGCTGTGTGCTCCTACTCACTGTGACACGTAGAAACCATATTTTAGTAACTTATCTCATAAAGTGGGTAATTCGTGGTCATTCTAGTTTCAACCACTTCAAAGAGAATTAAATATAAGGAGATAAAAATGCTATAAATGAGGTTCACCAGGTCAAGCCTTCACAGCCTGATCGGAGGAGACACCAACACTGGACGTCAGTTGTGACAGTTCTGAGAAAAGCGAGAATCCCAAACTTTTGTTCTTTAGTCCCATGTAATTGCCTTATAAGCAAATCCTATAGAGAAAGAGAACCTCCAGAGAGAACATGTATATCCTGTGTAATTCAAATCCACTCAGTGATGCCAAACCTGTAGCCAACCAAGTCGCGTGGCCTTGACCCACATGTGCTGAGAGTACTTAGGAGACACAGTGTTGTGTCTAAAACCAGAGTTCGTCAGCTGCTAAGTGGATGAACGTATCCTCACATTAATAATGTAAGTGTTGTTGTCTTGCCAGTGCCCTTGGGGGCGGGGGGGGATGTCTTTGGTCAGACTTGGCACTTCTGGCTTGACCCCTGGAGAACCCACACGTGGCCTTCCACCCGGCACTGCAGAACCCTCAGACACTTGCTTTCTTGCTCCCTCGTGTCCCCCTGTCAACCTGAGCCCTAGAACTGCCCTTGTGTCTGGAAGCTGTTCTGTAGAGTGAGAGTGAGCACTGGCAATGCCAAAATCTAGAAGGAGGCCCAACTAAGACACCCTACTAAGAAAATCAGGTCTGGGTAGTCAAAGCAAAGAATCGAAAAGGACAGGGGGAGAAGGGTAAGGACAGGACAGAGGGAAATGTGGCCCCAGGAATCGTAGGGCTGGGAAAACAGCAGAGGCCACAGAGGTCCTGCTTTACAGGGAATCAGACACATTGGTGTGGCCCATGCCTGGGTTTGCTGCCGCTGGTTAAAGTCTCAGCCATAGGACAAGCATCCCCCACCAGAAAAATTGCTGGTGTGAAACGTGTCTCTGCTGGGTGTGAGGCAGCTTCTGCCCATGGCTACAAAGCTCCTTTCCGGGCCTGTCTGTGCCCAGTTATAAGAGAAACTGTCTGATAGTGTTCTTCCCTAGAAGACCTCACGCTGTAGAACCATGAATTTTATAGATAGTAAATGCCCTTGTTCACAAACCAGGAGCGCTGTTGATTTATCCTCAGAAGACCAGCAAGATCAAGTGATAGGGGGATTTCTTGTTGTTTTGCTTTTTCATGCATTGCTTGTATAGGATTCTGTTCTTCAGACTTCTCTTCCTAAAGGGAAGGCTGCAAAGACGATCAGCCCAGGCTGCTGCAGAAGAAGGGGTCAGTCAAGTTGTCAGAGAGATCCCAGCTCTTACTCCTCTCGACAGTTCAGTAGGAACAAGACGAGAAGCATTATCGTCCCACCGTACCAGATTCCTACCCCTGACTGTCCCGAGTCCCTCTTTTTTTTTTTTAAAGATGTTATTTATTTATTTGACAGAGAAAGATCACAAGTAGACAGAGAGGCAGGCAGAGAGAGAGAGAGAGAGGGAAGCAGGCTCCCTGCTGAGCAGAGAGCCTGATGTGGGACTCGATCCCAGGACCCTGAGATCATGACCTGAGGCGAAGGCAGCAGCTTAACCCACTGAGCCACCCAGGCGCCCTCTCTTACTTGAGATCATGGAGGTAGGGTGGGGAGGGATTGCACGAGCAAGAGAATTTTTCCATGCTTGGAATAATTAGACGTGTAAAGAGTATTTCAGACATGCATATACGCACAGGACTTTGGAGGGAGCATGGTAATCAGATTTACCACGAAACTCCAGAATACCTGTAATAAACTAAGTATGTAGCTCACTTTACTGTGGAGATGTCATATTCTTCTAAATGTAGAATTCTATGCAGTACTGTTTTAATGCAGTTTTATCCTAGTGATAAACTTCTATTTAGTGCATCATAAGTAAATAATGGTTTTCCATAAAAATGAAACTGTTTCAGCAGAGCATATGGGAAACCAGCCAACCACAACTTGAGACATTTATTATCTTCCTTTTGTCTCTAAAGATAATATCAGCCAAGATTGGGCTGGGTTTATGATTCATACTTAAGGAAGGGAAGATAAAATAGCTTGGCAGATATTTGGAATGAGCTGGAAAATAGTGAAGACTCTGGTTTAGAATTCTGTTGTTTTAATTTAGCTAAGAATGAGAAACAGTTCATTTATTTTAATGTTTGGTCCCCCACCCCCAATTCAATCCAATAACATTTGTTTTCAGAATGAAATAACAGAATTTGAGATAACTTTGCCACAAATACCATATCCCTTACATCCTTGCAGCACCAAAACACAAAATCCCCACCCCCAGGCCCTCTCAGAAACAGCCTTGTATTAATTATTATAAGAATATCTTGTGACTGATAATCATACTAATAGAAGTTAGAAATACTTTGTTTATCCTCCTTGGTACCGAAAAGTCTATTTTATGATTGAAAGTAGTTTATTTTAAATGGACAGATTCCATAGTCTCTGGAAACCTGAAAAGCCATTGTTAGGGCTCACCAATACACTTCATACAAACTTTATGAGACCATTTCCTTATGCTCCCTTAGTATCACATGACTCAACAGCGTAGACAAATTAAAGGCATAAAAATAATCCTAGCATCAGTTCTGCCTTTCCAAGCTTATAATTCCAAGACGTGGGAGAAATCTGTCATTTTAAATACCACTGACCATGCAAGGTCCTGTCACATCATGTTGAAATAAAGTAGTCTTTATTTATCTCACCTTTCCACCCCCCCTAGGGTACTCAGGAAAGAAACTGACACACAGATAATTTTTTACAGCATTATTATTCAGTCTTTCTTCTCTAAGCATTCAATCTTTGTAAGTTAGCCAAATTAAGAATTAAAGTGGAGTCACTTACCCAAATGTGACACGAACAGCTCTCTACTTTGAAAGAGAAGAGGAGTGTTTGGGACCTCTCACCACAGAGAGAAGATGGCGTGAACTCTGTGGAGACCTACGCACAAGACCCCTGCTCTTACAGAGAATGTTTGCTTCCTCTTTGGGGCTGACAGATACGCACCTTCTGAACATCCTTTTTCAAAATGGCAACAGGCCAGAATCCCCATTAGTAACTGAGAGAAGCTCTTCTCAGATACCCAGCCCCCTATTTTTCTGTCTTTTCAGGTATTTGCAACTAATACAAACAAACAAAAATCATAAAAGCATTTATCAGGGGGCGCCTGGGTGGCTCAGTGAGTTGAGCCTCTGCCTTCAGCTCAGGTCATGATCTCGGCATCCTGGGATTGAGCCCCGAGTCGGGCTCTCTGCTCAGCAGGGAGCCTGCTTCCTCCTCTCTCTCCCTGCCTCTCTGCCTACTTGTGATCTCTGCCTGTCAAATAAATAAATAAATAAATAAATAAATAAATAAATCATTTACCAGTGAATATAGCTGCTCTAAGTTGTTGGTGCCTTTCATATGGAAAGGAAATTTTTTTAAATAGGCCGAAGAAATAGAAAAGTTAGGATGAAACCAAGGATCCAGACCCCTAAGTCGGTACCATAACCTTTGGCTTCTATTCGAGGCCAGGTGGAGAGAACTAGAAGTCAACAGGGTCAAGAAGAGCTCACCTCAGATGGTCTCCCAGAGCCAAAAGCAAAGAGCAAAGACTAACAGAAAAAGAAATTGCTTTCTATTAAATGATACAGCAATGTTAACATCGTAGAAGGCAAAGAACCAGTTCATATACGATCTAATTGATGTTCTTTTTAATCTGTTCACTTTTAAGAGGTAATGTTTAAGTTTCACTTGATGATAGAACTCTAAAAATTACTGAGCAATATATTTCTTAAGTGAGACAATAATAGTGACAATGAGGTCTGAGAACTTTTTAACCAACCCCTCCCCCCCGGTCCTTTTTACTTGCTCCTTTTCACCCTCTTATGATGTCATTCTGTTAAGAGGAAGAGTCTGTCAGTTGGCGACATTAAGTGACTTGCCCATAGTGCCACAGCTGAGACTGGAACAGAAATCTTCTGACTCTTTCCGGTGCTCTTACGGGGAACAAAAGAGAACTTTTTAACATAGATACAATTTAATTTCAAAACTTACTCAACAGTTTCTGTGATTCTCCCATGTTGCGTTTCAACAATATCCATAATTTCAAAGTGTATTGAAAGTACCCCATAGAGCTCAAGAAACTTTATATTAGAAAAAAAAAACAACAACAACTAAATAATTCTGGCTAAGTGGAAGAAATTACACAGGAATAGATTTCAGGTCAACATAAAAATTTTACAACAATTAAAACTGGTCCAAAAGTGGGAGGAAATTGGCCAAGATCCCCAACATCAGAGTTGCTTGAGTGGAAACAGAAGAGTTTCCCACTTTGAGAATCTAAGAATCTGTGTCACGTCCTGGACTATCTTTAGCAAAGCAACCAAAGAATTCCCTTACACCTCTTTGAAGTTGCTGACAATAAGACTGGGGAGAAATTCATCCCCAGAACCTCAATACAAGCTCATCTGGTTTTGGAATTAAATAAGTAACATCTTCAGTAAACAGCTACTTTTTATCACATTCTGTCTACACTGTGAAATAGAAAGATATTTAAGGAAAGCACTTCTCTTTAAGAACCACAGAGCCAGAGATAGACACAGGTCTTGTTTTCCTCCCTGTACAGACATTTAAAATTATATACTGACGTCAAACTTTGAGCAAGGTACAAATCTGACAAAATTCGCTGGGTTGTAAAAGGGGGAGTAAAGCAGCAAAAGTGAGGCATGTGCCTATGGAAGGACTTGCTTTTGTTTATTTTTTTAGAACAGCATGTATGCTTCCCTATCTAGATAATGATAAAAACTGATCCATGTAATATGGTATCCCATGGCGTTTCAATATAAAATACTTGAGAGCGTAATTTTTAAGGGCCCCTGGTAACATCAGCAACATCAGTTGCTACTTCATTTATTTTTCATTTTTGCCCTTATCACAGATAGCAACCCATTTATGCTCTGAAGCATGTAGACTGCACGCCACTGGAATTTCATCCACTCCACGCCATGTCCCCACAGTTCTTATTCATAGACTTTCCCATCATTTCAGAATATAAAGATACCTCCTTCAAAACCATGTCATTTAGGTGACTTCCATGGATGAAGTAGGTGTTTTATTTTAAAAAAGATATATACTTTTTCTCTGTTTATAACACAGCTTCACAATTTCCAAGTGTATTTTTATAGGAAAAAAGGAAATTCCCTATTTCTGTGTATATATATATGTATTCAGAATTTATGGAGTTCAGTGGATAAAAGGCTGGTTTGTCAAAATGGACATTTTTGAAATACTCCTTCAAGATAATGAACGAAGTTAAGGTTCCCAAGTAAGAACAAGGGGACAAACACGTGTATTTGTCATTGGAGAAGCTTTACTCTGCCGTGTCTGCATCATGTAGCTTCAAGGGGATAAAGCCCAGAGGGTGATGGTGACACACGGATAGTGTAGAACCTTCCATACAGTGGTTTTTCCCTGCACATTTTCATAACGGCCATTAGAGTAACGATTACCCCATCCTTCATTTCGACGCCTCTGAAATATATGGTGACAACCCAAGGTTCCAAAGTACATCCATTTTCTCACCTGATGTCATTTTCCTTGATCAAGAATTTTAATAAATTACCCAAAGTTAAATAACAATAGCACATGATCTTGTATGGGTTCAGGCTCATTCTCGGTCTCCACTTCCCTTCATGTCTCATGGAACTCAATCAATTGTCTGGTATTTGATCTTTCTTTATGGGAGCCAGTCACTGAAATTATGCCAAAGGGTGACTAGAAATGGACTTCAAGCTCGGTTAACTAGACAGGAGTCTGAAAGACGTCATTCAAACAAGAAAAGATTGTATCAGATACCATGTAAATGAAAAACGAAACAAATTTAACAACTCCTACCCACCAAGTGCATGTATATGAATGTATTTGCCCCCACAAATCCTTGGTGCTGGTGCTTCTGTCTTCACCTAGACAGATGTGGGCCCTGAAGCTCAGGAGGAGAAGGAGCTCATCATTCTCCCGTCCCCAAATCCACGCCCCTTTCATGTGCTGCCGCCTGTCTCTCCAGAGATCCCAGAAGCCCTACTTAGCTAGAGGTACATTACGGAAGAAAACCTCTCTGGCCTACCTGTGATTCCCTGTTTTGATAAAATAAAGCAAGTACCTAGTTTCTGATACTATCCCCTCTCCCCAACTTTCCTAACCCTCCCCTTTCATGACCCCTTAGGGTTTGGTTGGTTGGTTGGGTTTTTTTGCATGTTTGCAATAATTCTTGTTAATACCAAATTCACTACTGCCCGCCATACAATGTCGGCTTGTACCACCATCCGTTTACCCTCAAAACACCAGGAACCTCAGGGAAACGGGTTGAGGGCATACAGCATGCCTCTGTCTCTTTAAGGAGCTCAGGTCCACCTCACCCCACGCTCTCCCTGATTCCCCCACCCAATGTGCTCTGCTCAATGCCAGGCTTCAGTTCATCTGAGCCCTGACACAACAGACTGATAAGAGCAGACTTTTGTCCCTCTTACACAGCGTATGTTCATTCCCCTTTGGCTTAATCCTCAAAATGAATTTGAAGCTCATTTCAATGAACGCCCCAGGGTATCAGACAGTTGGTAGTGTCTTGTGAGACCTGAGGAAAGGGTTGGCCAGAACTGAACTTGACTTTAATACAAGACCATGTTCTATTATTGTTTAACTTTGGGTATTTCTCCCCTAGGAGGAGGACAGAGGAGAACTAACGAGCTCCAGGACCAAGGTAAGAGGGGAGTTTTCTTTCAAAAGAATGGGTTCCATCCATTTGAAGGAAACCCCTCCCCCACCTATTTTTCAATCCCTTTTTCTTTATAAATTTTATTTTTTAACCCACGCCTTAGGAAACCAGCTTGCCACCTGTGTGTAATAGTAACTTGAACATCCCCTTACAAATGTTATATCAGGAATTAGTAAACACCATCACACAAGTCCTATCAGTTACATGCTAATGCGTCTAAAGTTCTCCATCACCATTAACTATCAGTGCCAGTCTCCCAGTACGGATCAGTCTCTTGCACAGGCCTGAAGAAATTGCCATCAGCTGTTTATTTCTCTCTGTGTAGAATACGGATGGTAACTGATAACCAAACCATAATGGGTGATGGGGTTACAAAAAATATTAAAATTAAAAATCCAAAGTGTTTCTATAGAAAATTTATTATTCTTAAGAAATTTTTTTATTTAAAACTTTTATATTAATAGAAGCAGCTGATCAAATGTAAAGGATACGGAATTTGGAATATGCACAGGCCAGACTCTGGGTGGGCAGCAGTCTAGACTTAATGAGATGTTTAAGGTGCCATATGAAACCCGGGGAGGAAAACGAGGAAGGGGAGTGGACGCTGTGCTGAGCAGTGTTTCTCTGTGCTGAGAGAGCCTTCCTGGGCATCCCTCCCAAGTGGTTTCCATTGTAAACTGCTCACCTTCTGTGTCATTGTCCCTGGAAGTCGTTGGTATTCCATCCTTTTGGTACTCTGTGTCGCATTGGTCCTTCCAGGCGAAAAACAAGTGAGCAAATCAAAAAGCATCCAGAATTTGAGCTATTGGAAGAAAGATGGAACCTGGCAGGGGGCAGGGGGCACGAAGGGACGGTGTCCAGACCCTCTGCGGCAATCCTTCTGTCATCCTTGCTCTCCAAGGAGGCCAGGTCTTGTGATTCAAGTAGATTTTAGGAAAGCTTGCAGCTCAGACTACTGAGCTACTTGAGGCTCAAGAAAAAGGGGATCCTAGGAAGCAGGGGAAATGTCCAGAAAGAAGGAGAATTCAGGTGATTTTTTGCCAATAAATCATCACGGTCTTTCAGAGATCTGGGCGTTTTGTTACAAGCCTGTTTAGAATCACCTTCAGGTTGGATTTTCAAAGTTTTTTAAGGAAAGAAAATCTCTTCAAACAGATCTTTTTTTTATTGGAGACTGTTGTCCTAGGAGCGGGAGCCACAGTAGCCATCTGATTAGCAACAGCCGTGAGAGGACACACATGAGATGGGAACTTGCAACGCCAGCATACCCTGCTTTGTAGCCAGTGGTCACCAAGTACCGGCCTTTTAGCAGGTCATGCATTTTGTTGTCAGAAGTCAGAACTAATTTTTGTATTCTCACTCCCTGACTCCCTTCGTGAAACATACGGGATATGTTGGAGACACATAATTCACTCCTGAATTTTAAGATGCCAGATGTATGGATCGCCTGAGCAGTCTCACACAGAAGGGAAAGCATTCTGGTGGTGTTTCGTGAACTGTGTCCACACCGACGTTAGTCTGCCAGGCAGATCTGTTGTGTGATCTGAATTTCAGGAAACAGTTCCTGAACTGTTGGTCCTGGTGGTCTCATGCAGGGAAAGAACTAGGGGTCGTTCTGCAGTGACTTGGTTCTGTTAGGTAACCTGAGCTTGAGATGAAACACCATTTTCAGCTTTTTGCTTTGTGCCGTTGCTCTGTAAAGTGAAAAATACTGATCCCATATTGGTTGCATTCGGTTTATTATGTCTGTGGAAACCAATGAATGCAAGTGCCCAGGCTGGTAGCTTAAGAAATACTCAGGTACTCCTGGCCAGGAGCAAGTGACTGAAGGGCTGTGTGCTGTGTTCTCGCATTAATACCCCTTGAAGCAAATGTCGGGGAAACTGTTTTCAGAATTCACAGTTCTGGGTTTTGTTTTTTAATAAAAATAAGTGAGGGACTATATTTCTGTTTTGAAATATGGTTGTGAGCCCTGCTGCCCTCAGAGATAAGCCCTTTGTGTTTCCCTTTGAAGGGCATAAACTGAAAAGCTGTAAAGACACACAGACTTAGAATTCTTAGGGTTTGGTTATTTTTGAAGAACAGCAAGAGCCACCTGCCCTCCTAGTTGGGTGGTTCACACAGCTTCTTCAGGTTCCCAGTAGCTTCGCATCCCTTCTTCTAGACGACCTGTTTTTATCCCTCTTTATTTATGCTCTTCTCCCACCTCACGAAAATCCAAGCCAAAAGTTAGCGTAGATGAAACAAGAGCGATTAAAGACATTTTACGTTCTATTCAAATCCTAGGCTGCTGCAAAGGAATCAGACACCCTGAATGAAAGAGAAATTGAAACTTTAATTTTTTAAGAGTTTGTAGGGAATCTGGTGGTGTGTATTAAGGAGGGCACGTATCACATGGAGCACTGTGTGTGGTGCATAAACAATGGATCTCGGAACACTGAAAAAATAAAATTAGAAAAAGAATTTGTAGGGAAATTTAAAATATTTGTAGATATTTATTAGACATAGTCAACTAAATGCATATTTAAATACACAAAATCTTTTTTTTTACACAAATCTTAATCAGGTTAAACCACACATAGCATTGGCATTTAATATCTGTTGATGACAAATGCAATTGTTAATTTCTCTGATGTACTGAGTTATACTGTTCTCAGTAGTAAATTTAGTAATAGGAGAATTCAATAAAAGTGACATGTTTTATTTGCTACTCATAAGTAGGTTAGAACAAAACGATAAGAATATCATTATCTGGGATTTAGTTGTAACTATCTGATTTCACCTGATACTTACAAGCTTGTATCTGATTTTATCAATTAGTACTTTTTCCTTGCCTGGATACACAAAGTGAGCTGGTAATCCCTTTATTTTAACCATCTATAATCTCACTGAAATACCATCTTAGGTATTTTGTTTATACGACAGACAAAATTGTTGGCCATTATTCATAAAAACAGCTAGTGTTAGTAACCCTCTTGTCCCTCTTGCCATCATTGAATAGATGGTTTGGGAGCATTTTGTTTTATTTTGTTCTGCTTTAAAACCCTCTCCATACCGGGTGTTCCCAAAATCCCTTAGGTGGCATGGTCAAAGGACCCCCTCTGACAATTCAGCTCTGGATTCTTTCATTTTAATAGGCTGCTTAAAAAGTAGCACCTTAAATTAATCAGGGAGATATCAGCCCTCCCTGTAGTCACTGTGTGGCTCCTGTAGTTCTTGCCCTGCCTTGGGACCGAGCAGGGTGTAAAGTACCATGAAACATAGTCGCTGTGCCCCACCGGGAAAGATGTTCAGAGATGGCGACACTGTGACGTCATGTAGGACTCCAAGTAAATGGAGAGCACCAGACAATAGATATTTGAAGAAGGAGTTCAGTTGAGTCTAGAGTATCTGGGAGAGACCTCCTAAAAAAGTTGAATGAGTAAGTCCATGAGTGATTATTAGAAAATGGTAAGAACTTTAGAAAAGCTAAGGGCAGGGAGTGAGAGGGGGAGAAATTTCTGGTGAAGGTTCTGTTATGAGATTGGCATGGATTGTGAATAAAATGTCTTTGGGACTCTAAGGAATCTAGCCTGGAGAAGGCAGAGAAGGTCTGTTTGGGGAATTAGGGTGGTTAAGAGGCCGGGCTTCTGTGATAGAAGGACTCGGGTTCCAGTCCCGCCTTTGGCATTTACGAGCCGTGTGGATTCAGTAAGGACTTGGTGGGAATGTGAGAACTTGGGACAGAGTCTGGCTCAATCAAATATAATGGAGTCATACTTTAAAGGTATACCTAGGGGTGTCTGGGTGGCTCAGTGGGTTAAAGCCTCTGCCTTCGGCTCAGGTCATGATCCCAGAGTCCTGGGATCGAGCCCCGCATCGGGCTCTCTGCCTGCTTCCTCCTCTCTCTCTGCCTGCTTCTCTGCCTACTTGTGATCTCTGTCTCTCAAATAAATAAATAAAATCTTTAAAAAAATAAAGGTATACCTATAAGCTGAATTGTTAGGAAGCTTTGAATGTCAGGAAAATTAGAACAAAGTCGTATCTTGGAAAGAGCCACGAGGCCCCGAAGGTTTTCAATAAAGTGGTGTAAACACGCAGTCATGAGTCTTCTGACTCTGGGTAGCTGAGAACAGATGCAGAGTCTGCAGATCTGTCTCAGGAGATAAAGGCTTTGACTCAGGTGTCACCTATATAATAGAAATGGACATATAAATTTGAGAGACACCTTTTCAGAAAAAAAAGTTCTTAATGGCTACTTAGCTGTAGGAAAGGAGTGGGAATGAAAATTTGAAGATGAGATTGAGTTTCTGTGATTGGGCTTTGTTGTTAATTTGTGTTTGCTTTTCTACTTCTTCTGTGAACCGTTTTCTGATCCATTATACTGAAGCTTCTTTATGATGACATGTTTAGGATCCCTCATTACCTGTCCTAAAAGATCAGATCTTAAGTTATTAGGAACCTAGTATGTATCAAAATAGACCCATCTTATTTCAACCTTAGGAAGGAACGAGGATCACGATCTAATCAAATCAAGTCAATATAAAGTTTATTGGTACGGCTTTTTATGGTAGGGCTTTTTAAGGAACGTTATCTATTGTTCTTCTTGGATATTTAGGAAGTGTCAGTTTCAGCTGATAAGACCGTAGGCCTTGGAAGTCTTAGCTCAAGAAGTATTTAGCCAGAGGGGACAGAACTTGCTGGAAATGTATCAGTCAAAGCTTAATGAGAGATCGCCCCCAGCAAGCCTGATGAATGGGATAATAAGTGGGAGAAAATCCTCCTTGGAGAGTGAGAGTAGGAAGGAACGCCGCGTAGTTTAGCTACACAGGCAAGGGGATCCACAGAAAGCAAAGTTTGATTGTGAGAGAGAGCACTGGACCAAGAGGCTGCTGACCACCATCCCCACTGGGTCTTGGTGAGCTAGGCACCTGACTTGCTGTAGACCCCAGTGACCAATGAGAAGGTTTGGGACTCCCCTCCGACCCCCATCCTGACTCAGAAATGCTAGGATTCTAGTTCTTTAAGGCAGCTGATGGACGTCTTTAACAGTGAGCCAAGGAAGGAAACAGGGAACTTGGTTGTTGAGCATTCTGGAAATCCTATAAAGAGAATAAGGAACAGGTCTAAGAGAAGAAGGAATCCCAAGTCAGGGACAGAGCAGAGGGCATCTAGCAAATCTGGAAACCCTGTGCTGCTGGACAGCCCACACGCAGTACGCGGTGACTGCCACCACCTCTGTTTCTGCAACTGTACTTCAGTAACAATCACTTAACAAGGGAGATTCACAGAGCACTGGGAGCACTTCACAGTCTAGAGGTAGTGACAGTCCCATCTTGAAACATGCTCCCTGTTGTATGATTCCAAAACAGAAACTGATCATAAAAACAGGGTGGCTTGGGTGGGGACCGGAGCTCGTATCTCGAACAGCACCCCAAGGCCAGCACAAGTCAAATAAAATTGATACGATTTAATATGGATAATTGATAGTTTACCAATATTATGTAAGGGTTACCAAAAGTATCTTTGGGCGTTTTTATTTTTAACTACTACTATCAGTGTCACATACAGTCCTTTAAGAAGCCCTGCACCTGGGGGCACCTGGGTGGCTCATTAGGTTAAGTGTCTGACTCTTGATCTCAGGGTTGAGTTCAAACCCTGCACTGGGCTGCACTCTGGGTGTGGAGCCTACTTAAAAAATGTTTTTAAAAATCAAGAAGGCCTGCCTATGATGTGTTTGCAGAATGATCACAAATTGAGGCTCGTAGCTTGCAAGTTCCTTAGTCTTAAAACCTCTG
Organism: Mellivora capensis; assembly: GCA_004024625.1. NCBI lineage: Eukaryota > Metazoa > Chordata > Mammalia > Carnivora > Mustelidae > Mellivora > Mellivora capensis. The sequence goes on along the minus strand of PISX010009252.1, from coordinate 33,689 downwards.
TTAAAAAACTTCTGTTAAAATTCTGGAGCAACCATGGGTCACAGAGATATTTTTATGTCCCTTCCCTTAATAGACATACTTGGAAGTGGTCATTTATTAATTTTAAAATAAGTGTTCCTACAATCTGGAAGAGAGATTTTTTTTTTATCTGCTTCACGATTCCTTTTCCAGGTTTTGTGAATCCCCAAAAATCGTTACGCCAGTCTCTCCATAGCCTTCACTAGCTTCTAAAAGAGGTCCCTGACCCAAGGGAGGATAGAAGATTCTATTCTGTGACCTAAAATTGACAAAATCATGAAACTAAACTGCATGAAATGCTTGTAAGGATTACATTTTTTTAAAAGTTTAACACTAAAAATGAAATTAATTTTTTCATTCATCACAATCTTTAGCTAGTGCTCTAAATTACCAGCAGACATCCTCACAAAACTCAGTTTCTTCAAAGAATCACTTTCCTCGGACCTAGGAATCAAATAGCAGTTAGTCATGCAAATTCCAAGGAACACAGACTTTAGGGGCACGTGGGGGGCTCAGTCAGCTAAGCATCTGCTTTGGCTCAGGTCTTGATCCCAGGACCCTGAGATGGAGCCCCACACTGGCTCCCTGCTCAGCGGGGAGTCTGCTTCTGCTTCTCCTACTGCTCCCCCTGTTCATGTTCATGCTCTCTCTCTCTTTCTCTCTCAAATAAGTAAATAAAATCTGCAGAACACACACACTTTAGAAACCATTTCTGGAATCTAACCCAGTATCTACACAATTTATTTAGTTGTCTTTGACTCACTTGGAGTATGAAACGCAAAGGACTCTGTACACTAAATTAATTGCATATATGCCATTCAAAATCTAAAACAAAGACAATGAATCCTTCCTTATCAAAGTGGTTTTCAGAAGCTCATTATACATCATGTTGGGTCTGAATTGTCTGTCCACTGAAAAAATTTTTCTCTCCTAATTTTGATATCAAGTTATTGGTTGATAGTGCCATTTTCGTGCAAATCTTACCTGTCATTGTGTAAACCAACTGGAATTAAAACTTAGTACCTTTTCTAAAAACATTTGCATATATATGCAGAGTAATTTAGCCCAAATCCTGTCTTTGGAAAGAAGTGCACAAATCCAATGAAGCAAAAAAGAGCCGTGTGCTTGTTTACTGGGAGGGATAATTTGGGAAGAAAACTAACAGCACAGCTGCAAGTTAAATGGAAAACTTAGTGGAGCATTTATAATGCTGACAGCCGGTTTCTCTTCCAGGCCACACACGGCCGAGCAAGGGTAGAACGGTGGGCACAGACGCCTTTGCTTAAGACCAGATCCTCACCTCCTTGTCAGTGGACAGCCTACTGATTTGTATTTACTTACTATATTTTCTTGCCTGATACACTAGTTCTTTCTCAGTGAGTTATTCATAGACTTTATACAAAAGTCTGGGCTTGTTGTCATTTCTGTTTCGTGGCTGATTTCCTCCAAACACCTTTACTTGGGGGGAATATCATTAATTAAACCGCGAGAGTAAAACCCTGTATGTCCTGTGCTCCTCCCTTCCCATACCCTCTTGCTCTGCTGGGGTAAACTTTCCTGTATGCAACCCTCATGACAGTAGTGACAATTGCCACCATCATTTAATAAGAGAACCAGCAGCTCTGCAATAGTCTGTGAAAAATTATTCATTTCTCATGAAATTACTATTTTCTTACTACAGTGGTCCTAGAAATTTTTCTACATGTACTTATCTCCTGCATCACAAAGTCTAAATCAAATGAGTCTTCCAATCTGGAATTTTACGGGTTTTTTGTTGGTTTTGTTTTTTAAGATTTTACTTATTTGACAGAGAGAGACACAGCAAGAGAGGGAACACAAGCAGGGGAGGGAGAAGCAGGCTGGGCTCCATCCCAAGCCCCTAGGATCATGACCCGAGTGGATTAACCAACTGAGCCATCCAGGTGCCCCTGGAATTTTAGTTTAAATGCAAAAAAGGGTATCAGTAAAGATGTGGTGTGATGAAAGACTTTTTTAATTGCATTTTTTTTCTAATCCCTTCAAAAATGAAAAGGACTTTTTTCTTAGGGTCTCTACTACTTGTTGGGGGAGGAGGGGGATGTAGTTGCCAGTCCTGAAAATTCTTTTCCTAAAAACAGAGGTATATACATGTATATACATACACACACACACACACACACACACATATATATATATATTTTAATGGCCTACTTAGCAGAACTGAAGTCTACCCACCATCACATTCATTTAATTCAGCCTAAGGGGAAAAGCTCACCTTGTCTATGTAAATATGTGTGAAACAGCCAGTCTTCACTCCAGGCCTCTGAGAGTTCTATTAACCTCCTGCAGATCCTGTCTGATGGGGGAGGCCTACTAATTGATGCATTACTCATACTTCTCTGCCTGACCTGTTCCCCTCAAAAAAGGCAGAACCTTTGCAGAAGCCCAGTACATCATCCCGTGACCTCCAGCCTGTGACTAGAGACACAAAACCAGGTGGACCAAAGCCAACCACATCATCAGGAGCAATAAATGCTTTACTGACATCCTTAAGAGCAATTCCTAAATTCTACCTCTTCTTCATTTCTTTTTTTTTTTTTTTTTGGATCCAAAATAAAATGTTGGTTTGCATAAAACAGATCTTTTAGGCATAATATCATAAAATAATATAAAATTAGAAAAAATAATATAAAATTAGAAAATAATTGAGAAGGCTTTTTTGTTTGTATTTACTTATTAAAGTATCACTTATTGTAGAAAATTTTGGATAGGTGGGGAAGCACAGAAAGCAAAATGCAATCCAAACTAACCCTAGTCTGTACGTCCAGAGACAGCTCTTTGTTAGATTTTTTTCCTCAATATTTTTCCATTAATGTCTCTGTCTCTAAATATGTATTTTTATTCTTAAATTAAAATTAAGTGAATATACAAAAATTTTTTTCCCTTAACATTATACTGTAATCATTTTTACTGGTCATTAAAAACTTTGAATGGTCGTAAAACCTTCAGCCATATGAATTAGGGGTCCTTATCAACACCATCAACCAGGGGAGCTTTGTAAAAATGTAGACACAGTGCCCCTGACTCAGAGGGACCTGACCCAGCAGTGTTAGGCCTGGGCGTCTGTATTTGTGATGGTAACTCTCTACTCAAATCAAGCTTGAGAACCACTGCTGGGTCTCCCCACATTTACTTCCTTCTCCTCTTCTGGTGGGCACATAAATTGCCTGCCATGTTTGCTACAGAAACATACTATGTGGCTCATTCAATTACTCCAATAACATCATTGATTAACTTTATTAGACTTGGTTCCTCAAAGGAGAATTATTATTAACCAGTAATTTTAGCCAATTAACATGGTTAACAGCATTATCAGTAATTTCCAAGAACAAGAACCATGTTTAAGCTTTTGTTGTGCAGTCTTATTACTTCTTTTTTTAGTTCTTAATTCCATCACCAGTGGAGGAGGACACCCATCTTATTTAGTCCTTGACTGTATCGCTCATTATCTTTACTTTTGTCTTTCCTAACACGAGTGGCAGAGAATTGAACTAGCATCATTTTAATTCACAGTAATTTTTTTTAAGATTGTATTTATTTATTTGACAGACAGAGATCACAAGTAGGCAGAGAAGCAGGCAGAGAGAGAGGAGGAAGCAGGCTCCCTGCTGAGCAGAGAGCCCGATGTGGGGCTCGATCCTAGGACCCTGGGATCATGACCCGAGCCGAAGGCAGAGGCTCTAACCCACTGAGCCACCCGGGCGCCCCTAATTCACAGTAATTTAATTGCAAGCCAAGGCTAATGCTTTTTATATGATTTACATGATCTTCTGCATAAATCATCTACTAACATCCTTTGTGAATTTTAAAGGGATTTTCTTACCTGTTGACATTGGTCTTGTGGATTCACAGTTTTTAAGTTTTTAAAAAACAGACTAAAGGGGGTGCCTGGGTGGCTCAGTGGGTTAAAGCCTCTGCCTTCAGCTCAGGTCATGGTCCCAGGGTCCTGGGATCGAGCCCCACATCGGGCTCTCTGCTCAGTGGGGAGCCTGTTTCCTCTTCTCACTCTCTGCCTGCCTCTCTGCCTACTTGTGATCTCTGTCTGTCAAATAAATAAATAAAATCTTTAAAAAAAAAAAAAAACAGACTAAGGTTAATTGGAGACTATGAAAAAAAACTTCCTGGCATCATTCAGGTAAATATTCTGGACATTTGAACCCCATGATATTTAAATTTTACAGAATTTAGGGGCACCTGGCTGGCTCAGTCAGTAGAACTCGACTCTTGATCTCAGGGTTATACTTAGAAATTAGTATTAAATTAAAATTAGATTAAATTAAATTAGATTACTTAGAAATAAAATCTTCATATACCAATATCTATATCTACATATATATATATATATAGAGAGAGAGAGAGAGAGAGAGTGTGTTAGTTTAGTTTGGAGAGACCATTCCCGTTAAGAGAGCACAGGCCTAAAAGTAATGAGACTTTCTCATGTGCATATAACTAATAGATCCTTTCCCATAACGATAATAAAGCAGTAGCAAAATCACACTGTAGGTTCAAATATACTGCACCATCACTGCCAGCAATGAAATAATGATCCTATTAAGTAAAACGGAATTAAGGTTTTTTTTTTAATCAGACTAAATACGATATTGCAAGTTATTTGTTCTACAAACTACATATGCCCTAAATACCCCATGTGCATATGTTGACTAAGGCTAAGGCTGGTGTATCAGTCCTTTCTAATAATATTCTTAAATCCAGGGAATCATAAAAACATTGATTAAACTTTAAAAATGTTCCTGTTATAAACTTTAAAAATTACAAATACTTTGTCAGATGTACATTTTATTTTTTTTTTTAAGATTTTCATTTATTTGAGAGAGCGAAAGAGAGAGAGCGTGAAGGGGGAGAGTCAGAGGGAGAAGCAGACTCCCCACTGAGCAGGGAGCCCGATGCGGGACTCAATTCTGGGACTCCAGGATCACAACCCGAGCCGAAGGCAGGCGCCCAACCAACTGAGCCACCCAGGGGTCCCCAGATGTACATTTTAAAACCTCACCATCAGAAAAATTACAAGTAATATGGTCCAGGAGTAAATATGAGTAAAGAATAAAAGCATATCTAAACATACAGAAATGAATGATAAATTATTTATGAAAGGGTGGAAGAGATGGATATCTTAGCCCAAATTAAGATGCTTTTAACAAGAAAATCTCCTCACTAGATAACTTTACCCAATATCAATAAGTAGAAGTTCAGGCCTTAGTTCCCGTTCTAGAGCTTTTGTTGTATGTGATCTTAACAAGAGTCTCATTAGCAAGAATGGGTCCTGGAAGTTAGCACGATGTGGTATGGATTTTCATTATCTCAAGTTCAGTGGAAGGAAATTTCAGGAATAAAAAATCTTAGGCAGTTTTCTTGAGCTCCTGGAGTTTGACTCAAGGATCATTCTCCTTCCACCCTACATCAAGTACCCCACCATCTCACCACTATTTTTTTTTTAATAAAATTTATTTATTTGTCAGAGAGAGAGGGAGAGAGAGAGCGCGAGCACAGGCAGACAGAGTGGCAGGCAGAGGCAGAGGGAGAAGCAGGCTCCCTGCCGAGCAAGGAGCCCGATGTGGGACTCGATCCCAGGACGCTGGGATCATGACCTGAGCTGAAGGCAGCTGCTTAACCAACTTAGCCACCCAGGCGTCCCCCATCTCACCACTATTAAAAAGCCAACTTGGAGAAGGGTTTTTCTTACCTAGAATTCCCCAAAGGTACAAAAAGCAAGAAGTAAGTTACCTGAGTCCTGCTTCACTCTATATCGAAGGTCCTTTTCAACACACCAGGGCTCTCAGTTGTGGTTTACACCCATGCAGCAAGAATGTGGTCACTGACTCTTTCTTCTTCTCCTTTCATTTTTAAATGTCAACAGTCTACTCGGTTGAGTTGATCTGTAAACCTGCCTTTTACAGAACAAGAAGAATAATCAGTGTAAGGAAAGGCACACATTTCTCTTCTAACACTCATCTTCTTGGCCCACCACTACTTTGGCTTCTCTGAGGCTTCCTCAGGACCAGAATATCCCTGATCATTAATCTGCGTTTCTGACCTTGACTCTGAATCCTCTGTTTGAAGTGTACGAAGGGGATTGCAAAGCAATAGTAAAATGTACTATAGTAAGAGTCTGTTTCCTACATCCCTCGTTTACCTCCCAGTACTTGTGACTTCCCTCAGCATGCCTCTAATTCCTCCTTCAGGGTTTCTTTTTCTCTTGCCTAAGTAAAAAAGAAAACAAAAATAATAATAACTTTTAAATCTATTCCAGTAAAATGAGTGAAGTAACTATGTGTTTTCTTAAGTCACTTGATGATTCTTAGAATTAATAACATGTAAAAGCAACGTGTTTCATAAAATAGGGCAGATGTTCTAATGTGGTTTATGCTAGTTGAGAGGCAATCTCCAGAGGTCGGTCGACCTGATTGTATGTAGAAATGACGTCTGTAGTCAGTCGTAGAAAACAGCAGTTTTCACATGCAGAGAAATCTTGAGTACCTGAAGGCTCTTTCTGAATATTAATTACCAGGGGCCTCCCATGCATCCTAAGAGAAAAGTAAATGTACATTTAATAATATTAGGCAGACTTTGTCAAGGGGCTGCATGTTTCTGGAAGGAAAATGTGAATTAATTGTGAACTGGCCAGTGACTTACCTATTGCTCAGGTGTATCATATAAACCAAATATTGCTGGTTACACACACACACACACACACACACACACGGATAGCGGTGTGAAACTAAACTGTTTTTACATGGCCTATTAGATGGTCTTAGAAAGACAATGTCTTAGTATAATTTTGTAGAAAACTTTATTCCAAATGGTTTTCTCAACATGAAGCTTTTTTTCCTTATCCATTCCTTTATTTTGCTTTTTGTTTTCTCCTGTGCTGTGGAACTGTCTTTGGGTATGGCTAAAAACCCTGTTAAATAACCCTCTCATGAAATGACTTCGGTTTTGTCCAAGGAATGGTCTAAACCAACTCATAAAATTATTGGGACGCCAGTTCATTAAAACATCTCAGATGAATGTTTCAGGCTGAAATAAAGTGGAATATAAAAATGATTTTCTCCAAAATAAAAAATTTGAGTCGTCCGGCTTAAATCACTGGAAGACAAATTTAGTTTGTTGTGGATACAAGATAAATTAAAACAACTTTCTCCCAACAACATTTTTTTTAAAAAATAGTTCTCTCTTCACTGAATATTCATTCATTCTTGCATTTCGGTCTGGTCCTTTTGGTGATTAAACCAACCACCTGATACTGCTCACTTTGGGAAGTATATGCATTATTTTAGGCCACCAGTGCAGCACTTAGGAAGGTGGGAGCAGCTGATTATTTAATTAGCATTTCATAAATGGGGGAACAGTTAATACTCTCAAAGTGCATGGTTTACTCAAGGGAAGTGTTTATTCTCCAAGTGGATCAGACTGTCACAACACTGGAGAATGAACCTTGTTTACATAAAATTTGATAAACACATTTTAAGAAAAGAAACACTTCCACAGGCTGATGGCTGGTGAAACATATAACCCTTATTACTAGTCAACAGCCATTTCACTTGCAAATCAGTTTTCAAGTGCTGTTCGTTAATATGGGGCTGTCATGTTTTATTTCTAACTCATACGGCATTAAGGCATCAACAGACTCAGTGTTTATGAGCTAGCATAGCCCTAACTCTCCATATAGAAGCCACTCCCTGACTTTAACAGAAATTTCATGAAATGCTGGGAAGTCCTCTTGAAGGACATAATGGCTCATTTAAAAACTGTAACCTGAAAGCAAGTAAGAAACCAAATACCTGGCAGGCAAAAGCCCACGACACATTTTTAATCCTTTCAGACATTCATTAGAATCTGCTCCCTTATTCCCTGGTAGAGATACCCAAGGAGGCAACCGAATCTTGTGTCTGCAAAGTTCCAATCCCATGCAGCCCAGCTTCCTGGGGTTCAGTTCCTTAATTTCAGCAGTGGAATTGGCCATGCCAGCCCAGTTTCTAAATAGCATTGAAACCCTTCAAGAATCAACACCAAACTCAAATATAAGACCTTTTCCCTGAGGGCTGCTACTCCCTTTCTCTTGACTATCCTGTGACTTCTAGCGCAGGAAACCGAACCCAGTGTGCCAATCCTAGATTCTGAGACCAGTGAAATCAAACAAATGAATGAAACTAAACTCCCGCAAACAATAAAGGGAACCAAAATTCAGCTGGACTCTTTGTGGTCAGGAAGTCCGTTCACAAAAATGAATGAATGGCTGCATTTTGGGTTCGGAATGCTGTTCCATGTTTCCTTCTGGGAATGCATTTTCATTTTGGTGTCTTCAGCTGTAGACATTCTTAGAGCCAGAGGAGCTCAAGGCACAATTCTTCCTGTTTACTGCTGTTTTGCAAAAGAAAGAAAAATCCATGTCATTGGTTGATAACAGCGTCATTTATTGGAATGAATGAGCTCTGAGAGTGAGCAGCACCAAGTAACCCCGTGTTTCACACGCTTTGAAATTAGTCCCCATTGCCTTTGGTTTGGACTCTGGTGGACGGGGCTGCAGGACCACAAAATGAGAGGTTTATTTAGCGCTTGGGAGAAGCTTCTAAAAGAGCTTAAGTCCTCATTCCTTCTAACATCTTAACAGCTGTGCAGTTTCTTACAAAATATGTTTTATCGTTTCAAGAAATGCTGTTAACCTCGCAGTTTTAAAACTGAATGAACAAGGCCTCTTGGACAAATTGAAAAACAAATGGTGGTACGACAAAGGAGAATGTGGCAGCGGGGGAGGTGACTCCAAGGTCAGCCTCAATGTCACCAAAAGCGGGTAAACAGTATGTATAGTAATAGGTGCATCTGCTGGGAGACACAGCTTGGAACCCCTGCCACCCCAGAATTGCCAGTCCAGTCCCTTCGAAACCCAAGTATGCAATTACTGTCAAAGCAAAAATATTCGCAGCCATTACCAATTTGGGGGACACACAAACAGACCTCATTACAAAAGTGCCTGCACCTCTCTGGCTTCACAGAGGTCGTGGGTCAGACCCTGTAGTCCTGCGAACCCCCTTGTAGAAAGCAGGAAGGGATCCAAGCATTTGAAAGGGCAATCTAGTGACGCGAGGAGGGCAGACACCAAGGGGAAGTCTATCTCCTTTGGCTTGCCCGTGTGTGCTGAGACCCCCTACAAAGTGTTTTTGAGTAACAGCAATGACTTGACACCACCTGGACCTGCCTAGAATACCTTCCAGAAAGCCATGTCTCCACCCAGAACCCTCACACTTCGTTACATATCAGGTTAAATCAGAGATGGTCATGTGAACTAGAATTTTTTGCCTTCGTAAATGGATCAAATCACAAAATGATCAACCCCAAAAACAAGACCCATTCAAGCTCATCTCCATTCAAAACACCAGCCACATATTCACTTAAAGTATTAACTCTTTTTATATTTTGGCGCCCTAACTTGCCTACAGTGTTCTGACAGTTTCCATAAAAACATAAGTAAATACGTATTTATATGCAGAGAAAATTATTTAAATTTACAGTCATAATCTATTTTCCATGCAAATTAGAAATAGAAGAAAACATGCTCTGATAGCAACAAAGAAAAGCAAAAAATTTTCTAGTCCATTAGAAAAATTTTGCTCATGAATATTTACTTTTATCACCAGTATAAGAGAAGTACAACAGTGCTTAACATTCCACAAAAATGAATAATAAAGTCCTATTTTAGTGTCCATTAAAACATCTTTCCAGAGAAAAATAAGCAGAGCAGAAACGTGCGCACAATGGAAAAGTCTGTGTAAGAAAAGTCACTTCCGTTTATTTCACTGAGGGGCTGGACAGCTCAGTTGGCTTTTAATCTGTTTGTATCCCACAGATTGTTTGGTACCAAACAGACACTAAATATTTGTTGTCAGAAAATATATGTAAATCTAACCTTGTAGCTCTCAAAAGTCCATCTGGTGTCCCCATAGGTATGCAGTAACTTACTTCACCAAACATGAGCTACAAAGTGATACATTCTAAAACGTTACTTCAGATTTTAAATGTTGTAAGAATCAACGTAAAATAGTCCCCCCAAGTGATATCATAATATGTCCTATCCCCTCAGAAGTTCTGTTTTCATACTAAAAACCATTCCTTGTAGGTTGTTGACTGATGTACTATCGCCGAGCAAATAGGTGATCGCCACTAAGTGTTAATAATGCCCGACTCTGAATTTGTGATAAAAGGCGGTATTTTAAATGCGCTCACCTAAGTTAGGAGGCACTTGCTGTTTCATTTTTGTTTTGTACCTTCTCCAGGTGACTAGTTTTCTTTTTTAAAGTTACCTCACCCCCCTCCCGTGGGTCCTGATCTTCCTCAGAGGAGGTGAGATAAGGAGGAGAAGGGCTCAGTTGGAGAACAGAGGAAGTTTTTGAGCTTTTGCTGAGTATGAAGCCAAGGCAGGAGAGAAATTAAATGACACCAATTCCGTGTAGGGGGGAATATGCACATTCAGAGGCCCCGGCCCAAGCATGCTGAAATCTAACGTCTGACTTTCAAATACAGACTCTTGTTGGGAGAAAACTCAGCTTTCTAGTAGTGATTCATCTCACAAAAGGGGAAAATCATGGAAAGCCCGACCCCTCCCCCATCCATGAATGGGTTCCTTTGAGGAGACAGGTGACCCGCCTGCCATTCTCCAGCCTTCCATTCAGCAGCAAATTAAGTTTCTGCTTTCAGCAGGCCACTCACCATATTTGTAGGGAAAAGAGAATTCTCTTTTTCTCAAGGAGCTCATGATTTAGTAGACCTGAAAACAGAACTAGAGTCACTGTGGGAGCTTCTAGTCACAACCTGTGGCTACAAAATAATTCGCATCCCCGCTCAGCTCACGGAGAGTCATTCCCAGAGCGTCAAGTTCTAACCCAGCTGCCCTCAGCCAAGGCTTCATGCTGAAATGTAAATATATTTAATTTTTTAAGGAAATTTTTTAAGTAAATATTTAAGGAAAGAAGTAAGAAAAAGGGTCCTGCATCTTAAAAAATAATAAAGTAGAAAGGCAGGATTTGGGGTATCCAAATCCATTTTTTTTCCAAATCCATTTTTTTAAGTGTACTTAATAATATTAGTGCAATGTGGTCTTTTCTATGATCAGAAGAAATTCATACTTACTCTTATGAATAAAGTAATAGAAGTTTACCAGTTGGCAGTGAACCAATTTAAAAATATCATTGCAATGTGTAAAACCCATTTTCCTCTCTGATGAATCTGATACAGTTTAGTCAGAGCACAGCCTGTACACAGAATTTTATGCCAGTTTTTGATGTGAGTTATTTACTTCTGGTTCTAGCTGGAAATTTGGGCAAGGCCTGTAATCATTAATGATCTATAAAATTATTGATATTTTTGTTTTATACCTTAATTTCCTTTACACATATAAAAACAGGCACACTCAGGAATGTGGACATTCGTATAAAAATTACTTCGTAAATGTGATTACCAGATCATGTCTTCTTTAGGAATTACATTAGATACCCGTTTCGAGTTTAGCACTTTGAAGACTGTAGCCCATTCCTGACTTTAAAGTATGTCGTAAGTGGCTTTCTCTCCTTTACCACAGCCATAGAAGCCAAGGCAAGAATGAAGGGATTATTACCAAAAGTATGAGTTCATAAGCAGAAAAAAAATGCAGCACACAAAAGCCAGCGATCTCCCAGGAACACATTCCTTGCTCAGTGCCCAGTATTCTGCCAATTGACCCTTGAGTTTGGTTCCCGATGAATATCTTAAATTCAAAATTCTAATCTACTCAGCCCCTAAAACCAGCTCCTGTGGTGAAGAGCAGAAGGAACAAAGAGGCAAGGGGAGAAGTGAAGGGAGAAGAGGGAGGTAAGATCTTGAGGACATCCCTTTCAGAAGAAACTGAAGGAAACTCTGCTTTCTTTTCCTTCCCTTTGCAGCATTCAGCATGAAGTCCTCCTCCCAGAGCACCCTAGTCAAGAAGTGCATTGTGGGCTCATAGAATGCACCTGTGCACGTATAGAAAAGGCTTTGGTGAACAGGCTGGGGACCTCAGAACTCTTAAGAGTATCGGTTAAAGGAAAAGCTTGCTCTGGGTTCAAAATAATTTAAATACAGCAGCCCTGCAGAGCACCTACTCTGAGTCAAATACTTTTATTCCCAAGTAGTTCACAACTCATCAAGTGACCTGGGGTGGGGTTTTGTAATCACTTGGTAGTGGTGTATAGATAGTAAAGCCCACATTGGGACCAAACTCACCAAACACCCCAGTTTACCAAAATCTTCATCGTACCACCCCCAAACTCGGCATTTAGTAAAAAGTGTTAAATCATGCTCATACTAGATTTTGTTCCAAAACACGATGTCATTTTCTAGCAATGCGACAAATGCATATTACTTCTTAAATGGACCAAGTCTTATTAAGATGTTACAACACAGATACAAAAAATTAAATCATAATGAGAAAGCAGTTAAAAAGATAAACTTAACACCTTAGAAACTTTTTTTCAGAACGAACAGTTCAACAACAATATAACAACAACAGAAAAAGAGTTTGGGCTTAATGGTCAATCAGAAAACGCAATTAACCAGAAACTCCATTTCTTGACTCTTCCGTTGTGAATGTTTTTAATTGCACAAGCTATCAAGTCAGACTCTTACAAACCCTGATTCAGCTGCTTCCTTGCTATGTGGCTAGATGATTTAATCTCTCCATGCCTTTGTTTCCTCATTTGTAAAATGCAGGTTGTCATAGTATCCAAACATATGAAATGCTCCCGACACCTGCTGGAACCTAGTAAGGGTCAGTGTCAGCTAGCGTCATCACTGTCATCATTACTGTATTGCCTAGTTGTGCAGTTAAGTTTATGGAATTAATCCCCTAGCAATCAAGTCAATGCATGCTTTGTCTCTCTCAGTGCACTCAGTATTTCCTAGAAAAAGTGAGGTGTTGGGAGACAGAGCCAGACAAAATGATTGGGGCAGCCTTAGAAATGTCAAAAGAAATTCAATGAATCTCTCTCTGAATGTTTGTAAAAGCAAAGAGAAGCAGAAACCAGCCAAGCACGGAAACGGAACAAGGGATGTCAGGAGTTAACCACTCCCCATCCGTCCTCTTGGACTTTTACTTTGTACAACAGAGGTGTTCACACGGGAATGAAAACCCGAGGGAGTTCTTAGATTCCTTGGAACACTGAGACCGTGATGACTGGCCTTTTCCTCCTTGAGACTCCTATGTAACACTGAGTACCGAAAGACTCAAGTATGGTAGAAAAGTGAGGTTTTATAGGACTAGAGTTTGTTCATAAAAACCTCAGTTCCCCTGAGCCTGTCATGGATCTGGTGGGAAGCATCCGTGGAGTACATTCTAGTCCCTCCCCTTTGTACCCACGGCATGTTAATGTGATAGACTTGAGATAGCGATATTATTTAGGTGAAATACCACAATCCAGAACTAGAGTGTCCACATGGGCTGCTACTTTCACGATTCACATCTCTGTCTTCTAAGGACCTTCCTGGACCCTTTGTCAGTACCACGTGCACCCTCCTTCTCTTCCAGCCCGTGTAGACCTGCTTTTACGGCATAGAGTGAAATGCTGCCCACTGAATCACAGCGTCGGGGAGAGCCCAAACCAGTGCGAGCCGGGTTCTCTGCACACCAGGCTGTCCATCTGCAGCCACTGCCATTCATTTCAAAAGGGGGGGGGGGCACACGGAGCTTGCAAATCTCGCATGACTCCCACCGTCCAGTGGGAACCTCGTAAACGCTCCAGCCGCGCTCCCCAGGCCAATAGTTTTGGGTTCACAGTAATTGCATACGTTTTATTTACCCCTCCTCCCTAGCAGTATGCACCTGTTACCTAAAGTGATGGAGCAGGCCCCAGCCGCCGGCCTGGTTCTCCACCTGGGCCTCCGCACGAGACACCGCGCCTCCTGGGGCCTCTGCTCTGTCACTTTGCCATGCGATTCTAATGTAGTTTGACTTGAATAACATAAAATAACATATATAATGTTATTTATGTTATTTTCCACGTGAAGAACTCCTGTAAACCTTGCCGTTTTGAAACTCAGTGAGGCAGGCGTCTTAGACAAGCTGAAAAACAAGTGGTGGTACGATAAAGGTGAATGTGGACCCAAGGACTCTGGAAGCAAGGTCAGTCGTCGCCCTCCGGGGCGCCCCCTTGTGTTCCCAGAGCCGTAGCCGCGAGCGCTTGTCACAGGGCACGACCCACTCACCCGCCCCGCGCGGCCCATGCCGTCTGGGAAGACTGCAGCCCGCTCCCCCCTGCTCAGGCTTGGGTGCAAACCCAGACTAACCGCAGCAGCACCTACAGGGACCAAAGTCCTTCTAGGATCCGCAGGCTCACCTACCACTCATGCGAGTAGTGCTTCTGGGTTTCGTGTGTTTCGGAGGCCAGAGCCACGAAACCTGTTATTTGAGGACCCGGTGGGGTCTCCAGACAGGAAGTGGGGGACCGTCCGGTAGTCGTCCAGAGACAGAGGTTAACGTTCACCCTATGGCACTGGGAGGTTGTCTGCTGTCACTGTGCTGCCGAGCATTCCTCTTAAGTTGAAGAGGCCCCTTACAGCTTTGCGCTGACGGATGCGCAGTGGACCTTCTGGTGGGGCTCAACAGAGATGCTCTTACTAGATCAGCGTTTGCAAATGATATCCCCAAGGTCAGATCTCTGCTTCGTGTATCCTTGTTAGTGCAGAGATCTAGAGCCCTGATTCACTGAGTATGAGTAAACAGTGGTGCAGTTACGTTTCCATTCCATGTATCAGTGAATCTAGTTACCTGAGTAAAATGATAGACTAACGAGTGCCCAAAAGCCCTAGTTGAGGTTCTCAAAATCTTTATCTTTTTTAAAAGAAGAAAAATACTCGTTATTCTAAGATGCGAAACAAGTAAATGGCTTAAATAGGAAAGTCTCCAAAAAAAATAGGAGAGCCTCCATTCAGTTAAGAAAGAGACCAAGTAATGTCACTGGATGGCTTTTCGGGGTTTATCCCTACGTTTTAAATGTTTTTTCCCTACCTTTGACCCAGAGTGGAATGAGACAAGCTTGGGCAAATAATGAAACACTTATCTCAAATCCCTATGTCAAGCCAGAGAAGCATAAATATTTAATGAGAGATGATTTTAAAAATGAAATGACCCTAAATTTTGGGCCAATTGGGTAATGTCATGGCTAATTGGGCCATCTGCATAGTCCATCTTTTGAATTAAATAGCCTCCTAATAAAACTATTTAAGTCTCTGAATCACAGTTTTTACAAAACCTACAGCCGGGAAGAAGACAGCCACAGGGCATCCTACAGGGAGTCTAACCCAAAATACTTTCTCAAATCATGTTATATAACATATGTATTTCCAATCTATGAAAAAAAATTCTGAAGTCTTGTTAAAATTTTAGTATCTTCTAATCTTATGTTTGAGTATTTCCAAATTTATTATGAGATAATATGTAATCTAAAGCTCTGGAGAATAATATGTCTGAACTATTAACTGATCAAGTATTTTTAAGTGGAAAGAGAATCTTATTTTTTAATCAATAAAAATAGTCCTAAATTTGTCCATACAAAAGTAATTTATGTCTCATTTAACCATGGTAATGTGTATATTTTTAAGTTATTTTTTAAAAAGTTACCTAACTGTGATGTTATTCCTAAATAGTATATAATATGTAAAAGTGACACTTTCTAGAAGCTTTCCCATATACCTGTGACTGAACAAACAAACAATGAGTACCCTAGCACATTGTTTACATATATTTGGTAAAGCAACAGTGAAGAAAATGTGAAACTGTTAGCTAAAAAATAAAAACAAACAAAAAAATTAGTTCCTAAAGTAGGAAATGTGAAGTAAATTTATACAAGAGAAATTTCAGACATTGCAAGTGTAAGTAGTGGCAGGAAACTTAAAAGACATCCCTTCCCGTGTAACTGGGTTTTAAATATGCCATTTTCAAACTTAATAATAAGCCCACTTCTGCCACCCTGTGTAAATATATAAATGCTTTTATATGGCTAGGCATACTGGCTTTCACTGCATATTTAATAATGATAAAACATTACAAATTTTATTGAATGTAATTACACACAGTTTTATTGGTAATCATCATAATTTCACTTCTCCTGAGAGCTGTAAGCTTTCTGCTTAAATCCATAAACCTCCATCAGTGATTTATACGTGTAAATAATTTCAGGTTGCATTAAGCATTTGCTTTAATTAGCTGTTTGGATTTCGTGTGTTCTTTTGCCTTCCAGGTGTGACATTTCCACAGCTAACTGAACTGTCTTTATCTCCCCCAGGACAAGACGAGCGCCTTGAGCCTCAGCAACGTAGCAGGCGTCTTCTACATTCTGGTTGGCGGCTTGGGCTTGGCTATGCTGGTGGCTTTGATAGAGTTCTGTTACAAGTCCAGGGCAGAGGCGAAGAGAATGAAGGTGGCAAAGAGTGCACAGACTTTTAACCCAACTTCCTCGCAGAATACCCAGAATTTAGCAACCTATAGAGAAGGTTACAACGTATATGGAACCGAAAGTATTAAAATTTAGGGGTAGGACTTAGGGCTTACTCCAGTGAGTGGGTGATGCATCCCGTCATTGCAGTGTTGTGATCTGTCTGTCCAGCGGTGGCATTGCTTGCTTCTGATTACAGCTTGGATATTTTGGGAAAACGTCAGTGCACAGTGGTTCGGTTTTCTTTGGCTGCGGATGCACTGTTCAAAACTTTATGTTGCCAATAGATATCTGCATTGAAAGGGGCAGAAAGACAAAAACAAACCTCCAGGATTGCTCTGCAGAATGATCTGAACAGCATATCCTACCTGAAATTTGGGAGAAAATGGAAATAAGTTCTGGGTTTCCTTGTCTGTGTACCAGGCTAATTCTACTTGGAACAATCCAATTTTAGGAGAATTGCTCACGAAGTCAGCATAAACCCATTTCAGGCTATCAAAGCTTTGACAGTTGCATGTTTTGATATGATTATGTATTTGCATAATCATATTGGTATGATTACAATTATGTATTCAACTCCAAGCACCTAGTAAGGGCTCAGAAAATTTTAGCTCCTTTTCTTTTTCACATTAACCATCATTCTATATTTTTTAAGAGCAAAACCCTGCTGTTTGCTCATCTGACAGTACCTTGAGCCAGACCTTTAGATGGGAGTGACTGTCAGAGTCTTGACTCCAGTTCATATTTATTAGATGGGTTTCAGCTCTCACCTTCACACTATCACTAAGGTGGATGTGCATTTTAGGCAAGCGTCACATTCTCCATCAAAACTGTCAGCAATGTATGTGTTCTTTAGGAGGACACAGGAAAAGATAAAAATTGCAGTGAATTATTATGGCCTTTCTTTTTCTCATTTCAATTGCTTTTTTTTTAATTAAATTTTATTTTTTTCAGTGTTCCATAATTCATTGATTATGCACCACACCCAGTGTTCCATGCAATCCGTGCCCTCCTTAATACCCAATCCCCCATGCCCCTCCCCTCCAAAACCCTCATTTTGTCTCTCAGAGTCTCTCATGGTTTGTCTCCCCCTCCAATTTCCCCCAACTCACTTTCCTTTCCTTCTCCCAACGTCCTCCGTGTTATTCTTTATGCTCCACAAGTAAGTGAAACCGTATGATAATTGACTCTCTCTGCTTGACTTATAAGTAGGCCAGAGCAGCCCCACTTACTCACATCCTCTCACTGTGTCACAATAAAACAGTGTAAATATTCAATGAAATGTAGGAAATGGAAATAATTTTTTAAGAATCTAAGTGTCCATTACTTTTTTCCTCAAATGATAGAAAGGAGCTTTAAAATAAGATCTGAAAGCATTTGTTACTGCTCTTCCTAAAATCAGGCCTCTAAGACCCATTTTCTAAAATCACATATAATAGTCAACTGACTAGGCTGCTCACTCTGATTACAACGGTAAGTGAGCCTTTGAACCCGCAAGGGACGTGCAGTGCTTGACGTAGCCGAGAGTCAGAAACACAATATAATTTTCATAAACTGTACATCTGAGGTTATGCCAGGTAAATACCCTTATTTTTTATATATATTGTTACAAAAGCTAATGAAACACTTTGTTAATATCTTAAAACAAAGAACAAAAGCCATTCCCTTTTACCAAGATCTAGTTCTTGAGCTTTTTTCCATAATCTAGAAATCAGTGGATGACTGAGTGTAACAATACATAGATAAGCCCCACATGGTTCTTTCCCAATTTTATGTAAAAGAATCAAGAACAAGACCCTCTGTTCACTCAGATCAGAATGTTTTGAGCCTGTCTCCTGATAGCAAAACAACAAGAAAGGAAACTGTCAAGGTCTCTTGACCATTAGACAAATACTGTTACCTGAATAATTATACAGTGTAGGAGAGATTATCCCAAACTGAGAAAAACAACTCGTGACAAATTTTAAAAGTCAATTATTTGGATTTTATCCTGGAATGAATTTTATGTCTTAAGAAAAGGTTTTTCTGGTTTGGTTTGGGGGGTTTTTTGTTCTGGTTTTGGGGGGGGGTTGTTTTTTGGGATTTTTTGTTTTTTTGTGGTTTTTTTACATTTTGATTTTTCTTTGGCAAAGCAAAAGCATTCCAACCATCAGCAAGGTCCAAGGGTAAGGCTGCAAAGAAAAGAAAATTAGGAAATTCTAGAAACAAACACTCATGGATGCCAGTTAATTGAAAAAACCTGGGAAGTTGCTAAAGAGATTTAAATTCCCAGGTTATATACATACAGTTTCATGTAATAATGTTTTTGGAGTCAGAACCTGGCATTACAACGTATCACTAATTGCCCCTACAGTTAGGGTTAAATTTCTAAGACAGTAGATTTCAAATAAAAACAAAGCATTCCCACTCATGACTTTTAAAAAAACGTAATGGCATTCGGGGTGAATGAAACGATTTGCACCTAAGAAGACTCTGTTGGCCACAATTAACAAAATTTTTGATGATCTAAATAATACTGTCCTAAAACCCCAAAAACATAACCTGAAACCTTCAATATAGAGAATATTTACTCTAAAAGTGATTATCCCTCACAGGAGCACTTACAACTGAGGTCATAGCCTTTTTTTTTCCTTTTTTTTTTTTTTTAAGATTTTATTTATTTATTTGACAGGCAGAGATCACAAGTAGGCAGAGAGGCAGGCAGAGGCAGAGAGAGAGAGAAGCAGGCTGCCCGCTGAGAAAGGAGCCCGATGCGGGACTCATTTCCAAGGCCCTGGGATCATGACCTGAGCCGAAGGCAGCCGCTTAACCGACTGAGCCACCCAGGCGTCCCAAGGTCATAGCCTTTAACTTCAACAATCTAAACAGACCCAGACCATGTGTAAATTTATAAGAACGTTTTTCAGTCTGAGCAGCCTCAGTGGGTTCACAGCAAGCTGAATAGAAATGACATTTTGTGGAAGCAGCAGGAGATATAAGTATAAGAAATAATAAGAATGAAGAATGCTAAGGTTAAAGGGAAAATAGCTGTCAAAGATTTATTAACTATTCTACTCAGTTGCATTCTTCTACAGAAAAGGAAAGATTACTTAAGAGCATATGCTTCCTGTTTGGGGAGTTTTCCTTTCTTTGCAAAGGCAATCAAGAAAAGAAAGGAAACGAAAATAAATTTTATGGCAAGAGCCTTCTAAAAAAATCCCTTCCAAAAATTACAATGCTTTTATTAATTGGCATTTCTTAAAAAAAAAAAAGAAAGAAAGAAAAAGAAAACTAAACCAGTAAATTCTAAAAAAAATATTTATCTATTTTACTTAATGTTAAATGTTGAAAATGAATCTGAGGTAACAAATTCAGACTTTGGTCTTGGTTCATTTTAATTTTGTGATGCGTAGTTTCTGTAGAGATTATATCCTGACCTCTGACCCTTTTAGACTACTTGCTAAAGAAGAACTAGGTAATGGCCTTGGTTTTTATCTCAGGTCATTAACTAGCAGTTTGATTTTATCAGGGTATCTGATCTCTAAACCTTTACATTATACCATTTTCTGCTCCCATCACTAATTTCATTATTTAATATACAGTTATTCTAATACTGAAGTTCCAGAGCAGAACTAATATAGGGGTGGAATTCCTAAAGAATTAGGTAAACTTAAACTCACCACAGGGAATTAAGATACAACTTAGAGAAATAAATTATCTATGCCATAACAAACTTAGGCAATATCTCGTTTGCCTGCTTTTCCTCTTGAGTTAACATTAAAATTCAGTTATTACAAAAAATGTAAAGGCAATGAACAAGGAGTAATTAGATTTACATAATAACACTGCCTGTTTCTCTTCTGTGTAATATTGTTACCACCTACTGACTTAACGTGACAGAGAACAGGAATTTAATGAGGATTTTGGAGACTGGACCCCATAACCTCTCAGTCTGATTGAGAAGTCCCCCAGCAGTAAGTGTTGGTGAGGAAACATCCTCCCTTTCAGTGCTTCCCCTTGAAATGCTTAGAGCTTCCGAAAGTATCAGTCAGCTTCCAGGGTAGGCATTGGACGGACTTGATGTCACTCACTGTGCTGTTCTGGGTCATGTCTGTATCTGGTGTGGGTGAATGAAGGTGTTTGTGGATAGATCTGTGTTCCGAAGACGGGAAGATCTGTCGTGAATAGTCTATAGTTTGTTTCGACAACACATCCCAGTTTTGAGGATAATGCCCCCACCCTAAAGACATTTTCTAGTGAGAGCCAGAGGCTCAGTTAAAAATGTTGTCAAACATAGAGGAGGTTTTTAAGCCAGACCACAAGTGCTAGGGTGTAGAGGACCCCAAGGGGAAAGCTTTGTCCCACCCAGACTGGCCAAACAAAACCTACTCTGACGATTTCAAAATTAGTTCTGGAACAGGTAGGACTGCAAACCCTGGACCCAATTCATTCTTCGCTATAGTTGAGCTTTCCTCTCCTGTAATGCACAGTTTTCACACAACCAAAAGAATATTGGGAAAAAATGCAGATGTCTAATTATTGATATCTTGGTGTTTGCTGTGTCGCCTTTTGTCAAAGAAACAGAAACATTGTAACAGTCCACACTCTCTCTGTTTCCTTTCCATGCGCCCAGCTGACCTTTTCTGAAGCCATAAGAAACAAAGCCAGATTATCCATCACTGGGAGCGTAGGTGAGAACGGCCGTGTTTTGACACCCGACTGCCCCAAGGCTGTACACACAGGAACTACAATTAGACAAAGTTCAGGATTGGCTGTCATTGCATCGGACCTACCATAAAAACCAAAAACATAATTGCGTGCCTTAATCAAACTGTGTTGGTGACCGACGGGAGCGCAGCCCGGGGTGTGCCGAGCAGGTGCCCTGGACCCGGCCTCTGGCCTCCGCGTCCTGATGCTCCCACTTCCGCAGCAGCAACGCGTGCATGAGCTCAGCTCGGAAACCCAAACTCAGATTTTATATCAGGAAAACTCACAATTTAGGTTTTTTCGGGGAGCGGGAGGGGGGAGCTGGGATGGGCATATTAACAGCAACAAATCTCACTCGAGTGGACTTAAAAACTAATCAGACTTGCGAGTTAGCGCATCCAACTGTGAAGTTCTTGCTCCAAAAGGCCTGTCTTCACCGCGCAAGGAATAAACTAGCTAGAGAAGTCAGTGAACACGCTAACGTGCGTCTCCAGAACACCCACGTGGTCCGTGGACAACTCTCCAGCCGAGAAAACGCATCATGCACCTGTGGTCGGAAAGTAATCCACACTCATGTAAATCCTGTGAAAAAATTTAAAGGACGTATTTACACTTACTTTGGAGAAAACAAATACTGAAACATGCTTGCTTTTTAACTGATGTAAATCCAGTAGAGGACAACACAATCCTTTTTTCTAACCATCTTAGGGAACAGTACGTTGCAATAATTGATATAAATGCCATCACTGTAATAAACTTTAGAGACTTTTTTTTTATATAAAAGCCGTTGGTCATCTCCTTGTTGCTGTAACCTTCACTCTGTCCCATGAGTCGTGTCCACAGATTGCGTTTGTCTCACTACCGGAAACACAAACACGAAGACAATGTTACCGTGAAATCATCAGTCCACGATGTAGAGTCAAAAGAGTCTACGGGTCACTCATGGGATCGATCTTATTTATAATCTCATTCTGTGTACAAAATTGTGGTTTTTGTACCCACCAAAAAGAATAAAACAATGGATCTTCTTACACTATCTACAGAGCTTAAAGTTTGTTTCCTATCATGAATAAAAATTATTTGAGAAATTGTAAGACTATGTAGGAGGGATTGTAGAAGTCAAGTGTGGGCCATATCAGAACATGTAGCTAGCTCTTATTATTTCCATATAATAAGCTTACCCTCTTTTACAGATGTTTGCCTTGTGATCAGGTGAAATTGTCACAGATGGCGTGTTTGAATTGGGGAACGATCCGCTGTCATTAACAGCAACATACCTTGTAATCGTGTGTTGGAATTTTACTTGACTGTATTTTGCTGCATAAAATAGTGTCTCTTGGGCTTCTCCCCCCATTCCCCTTGTTCCATTTAAATTGCTTGAAGGCATGGATAGTAGTTCATGGTAGACAAAAAAAAAAAAAAAGAAGAAGAAGAAGAAGAAGAAGAATTTGTCCTTGTTTTTTCAACTGGAAATGGTGAAGAAAATTATGCCGGTGTTTGTTTCCCAAACCCACCTTATGTTACGTATGGATAAAATTAACATGGTTCAAAGGAAGGTTTGGATCATCTGATAATAAATGAGTACTAGAGTACAGCTAACCATCACCCTACGTAGAGATCTTGTCAGAAAGCACAAGTTAGGATGATTTTGGAAGTGTGGCCTTGAAGGACGAGTTCCATTTCCCCAGGTGGAGAAGGCATGGAGAGCCTTAGGGGTCCAACGCGGTGCATGTCCGTAGACTGTCAAAGGCATGCGTGCCCCTGGATGGGCAGCAGCGAGCACAGGCTGCAACATCACACAAGATAAAGTTGGAGAAGGTGAAGGACCAACCATCTTGCTTCTACTTTGGAGATTTCCACCCCCTTGCCCCGTGATCTTGCAGTAAGAAACATCACGAAAAGCGCAGGTTTGACGACACATTCACATGCACGGTCCCCTCAGGAAAAGTCCCTGGCTCTGAAGTAGAGCAGATGAGTCCCTCTACGACCTGGTCCCTACTTCTCTCTCCCGGGCGTCTCTCCCCTGACCCAACCATCCCCACCCGCTCACCTCCAAAGCAGCACACAGGACACTGCATTCACTCTTTCCCGGGGCTGTCTCTTTTCCCTGACTAACGTGGACTCATCCTTCAGTACCAAATCAAATTGCACCTGCCCTAGGAAGGTTTCCATGATGACCCGCCACCCGCTGCCTCTGAGACCAAGTTAGGTGCCCTTCTCCTGTTCTCTCCCCATCACAGCCCTTGCCACGTCCCGCGTCGTACTTGCCTGTGTCATTGTATACTGTCTAGACTGTAAGCTCCTTGAGGGCAGGGCCTGTGTCTGTCTCGTTCACAGTTGTATCCCCAGCACCCAGCACAGTGCCTGGCATATTGTAGGTGCTTAATAAATATTTGTCGAATGAATTAATGAATTGAATCGAATTAATTTAATTGAGTGGAAGAAGAAAGTATCTTTCCTCATTAACAGTCCCTAGCATGCATGTTAAGTAAATAGGTCAAAACAAAGGCTGGGGGCGCTGGGGTGGCTCAGTGGGTTGGGCGTCCAACTCTTGATTTCAGCCCAGGTCATGATGTCAAGGTCGTGAGATGGAGCCCCACACTGGGCTCCGTGCTGGGTGTGGAGTCAGCTTGGTACTCTTCTTCCCTCTCCCTCTACAACCCCCCCCAACTCAAAAAAGCTGAAGGATGGTTGATTTCATGATGTTGTCCATCTCAACGGTAGGACTGTGGCTAAGAAACAAAACAACATGACCTGTCTAATTTCTGATCAGAGGAGACGTTATTCCATGTAATTGTACCTACCTGTGGAATAATTTGTTTAGCTAAAGAAATTGTCTTAAGGTAATTAAATAACCCAAACCAGGATTCTGGCTTGGTTTTTACCCATTCTTCTAAAGAGCACTTTCATTTAAGTCTTGGATTGGATAAGTGAAGCAACATTAAAAAATTATATTTCTCATAGTTTAATTTCTTTTTGTTTTGTATTGTTTTCTTTCTATATTAGTAATAGTATCATATAGTGAAATTTCTCCATTTCTCATGGAATAATTCTGCCAAAACCAAAATCAGTACAATGGGACACCCTCTCCAGGCTCCAATCTGAAGAAATGCTATAAAGCTAGGTAATGTGATTTTAAAACATTTATGTTTAAATTAAGAACATTTAACTTAAATGTTCCGTAAAGAACTAAATTATCAAGCAAGCAAGACTACCATCTAGTGCATAATTTCCTGAATCTGGTAAAAACCACTTCTGAGCCTGTATCAGCTGGTTAAATGTACACAATGATGGCATTTGAAAGCTATAAAGGACCCTCAGGGGAACCACTTTGTTACACTCAAGTCGATAGCTACTTATTAAAAATGCCAGCCCTACCCTTCCCAGCACTAGCTTCGGGCTTGCTTTGGGCGGCTCCCTGGTCCCACCACCTGCTGACCCGTCAACTCATTCACCCAGTCCCCTAAGGCAAAGCACACGGTAGGTATAAAATACATATTTGTCAAGGCATTAACACAACTTCAGCTATTACCTCAGTATGCACAAAAAAAACATGCTCTACTAATTTTCCCAGAGAACAGAATATTCCAACTTGCAACACCGATGAAGTCCAACTAGAAATAAGCATTAAATGAAAGTGACGTTGGGGGAGTTTCTGAAAAGACAGATTGGAATTGTATGGGTTCTTTTGTCTTCTTCGTATGAGGCTGCATGAAAAGTGTGCCTTCCCAAGCACGTTCATAAACAGCTTTTCATTTCAGGTGGTGTGGCAGGCTACCGTGCTTAGCAGTTGTCAGACCAGCCCGTGTGGTAGGTGGAAGACCTATCGAGTTCCTAAACAGCTAGTACCAGTGGTCTTGTCAAAAGGGGACTGTGCTGCTTTAAGAAATAATGATCAATTAGAGCGAAAGATGAAATTTGGAAACTATACCTCAAAAATAACAGAACTAAACTGTTTCCCATGAAATAGAATAACCTGTTGATTGATCATGCTTTGATTTTACTGTCTTTGGAGGAAACGGCAGGTGGGCAGGGGAGTGAGGGAAAATAAGGGATAAGGCAAAGGAGACATAAAGCAGAAAGTTGGCAAAAGGCCAGTAGTACAACCCTGGGTGGCCCAAAGAACTAAGGAGAACAGGGCTGTTTGACGAATGATTTTTCTCGTTAGGTGTGTAATGAATGTCTGATAAATTCCTCTTCCCACGACCTGCTTACAAATTTTCCTATGAGCCACAGGCTGGTATTTGTGGTCAGATTGAAGGGAGGCAAGAAAAAATTCTAAATCCCATATTTGGGTTGATGCTAGGCCAGAAATAACCCTAATAACATGTCTCCTTCCCACAGAAATGGGCAGAAATCTAGATTGGGACTTGTCCTTCCACATGCCAAAGAGGGAAGTCTTGTTTAAATGTTTTCCGGATCTGGAGAAGATGGTAGGTGTGAGAGGACCTCTATGATACATACATACATAAATATTTATTAATATTATAAATATTAAATTATTACTATATTATATATTATATAATTAAATTCCTATATAAATACATAATTATAAATATTGTGAATATTAAATTATATAACATCTATATTTGTATTATATTTATATCACATTACATAGTATATATAATTTATTTTATATTATATATAAGAATAAATGTATATATATTTATATATTTATCAATAATTTATTGACAAGTAAATTTATATAATGATAATACTGATGTTAAATATAATATTATTTATATTATACCTATGTATTATTGTTATATAATTATAAATATTAAAATATAAATATAAATAAAATTTATAAATATTAAATTATAATGCCTAAATCATGGCTCCCTTGAGGGGGTGACTTAGGATATTTGGAATCATGGAATCCTGAACCCAATGGGAGCCTGCTCAAACAGATTAACATGATTTCCTCCTCCACGTCTTTTCATTGGACCAATACTTCTAAAGTTCCTAAACACCTAGCAGCAGCTGAAAACTTTCTAGAGACTTACTGCTCAAGCAGAATAGGTCTGTAGTCATGGCAATCAGAGTTTCAATATATGATTGAATAAACTGATTGGCTAAATGAATAAAGGACTGAGTGGAGACCCTCGGAAAAAGTTGTCAGGAGACAACTGTTTCTCCTGTTTCAGGAGAAAGTGGGTTCTCCAGCATAAACATGAATGCCCTCAACATTTGGTACCAAGAGATTTGGAACAACTTGGGCCATAGCTGGCTTCTCCTAAAGAATGACCTAATCCTTCAGTCACCTAAAATTGGTATTTTTCAGACGTCTAAAGAGTTGAAATTGATGAGTTCCATCTGTCTGAGAAATTTCCCAGAGCCATGATTCCCACTGGTATTCTATCTGTAAATCTAAGCGCAGTTACAGTGTGGTGGCTCCATGAATCTTCCAAGACCACAGTCAGAGCAGGTGGCTTGTGGATCCTGGGCCTCAGACCTGCTCAGGATCTCTGAGGTTTGGTCCATTCGGCCTCCATCATGGCCTCTTTGGTCCCAGCCTCACAGGGATACTGTCCCTCTCGTCCCACATTGCCCTTCAATACACTCCTGTGTTTCTCCTCCTCCTCCCATTCATCTTCCCACCGTCCCCCTCTCCCCCTGACCTTGACACCATTCTCCCTAGTGCCCTCACTCCCAGCATCCTCAACCTGTCCCCCAGAGCATGGCCCAGTGCCCCGATGTCATCCCTCCACATACCACCAGATTGGAAGGGAGAGGAATGACCATCCTGGCAGTCACACCTCTGGCCCCAAGGGTACAGATGTGTATGCCCCCCACCATGCTGTCAAATGGACCACCCACCTGTCCATTGTGTCTGCTGGATTCTCGGCTACTGCTCCACATTCAACGATTTCGGCATTGGGCTCATTCTTGCCCTGCACCCAAGTTCTAGTAACATCTTGACTGAGTTCAAGGCTGGTGGAGGTACTTCATTTAAGCCCCAGACCTGCAGTTCCTTGACTTCCCATCGGTCCCTGCCTGTGGGATTTAACTCACCCACACCAGACATGTAGCCAGTCTTAGGATTATTCACCTGTTCATTTTACTCCAAATGATGACTGACTTCCCTCCTTCCTTTCATACCCTGGTCACTGAAAAGAGAGACCTTTCTCACATGGCCATAGTAACTGAACATTTCAATAGGGAACTAAACCAACCAGTCTCTTCATTCTTTAGTTTCCCCCCTAATTCTCTATTTATTCTTTCTCCATCTATTTTATGTTCCTCATTTCCTCCAACCAAATTAACTGGTATTGCCCAGTGTTGTTTCCTCCCCCTCTCGCGTCTCATAGCCCATAATCCACCTGGTTGATCTGACCACCATCCAACCACACATGCGCTACTCGCTCAGAAATCTCTTTTTCACTCTGGTCCAACCCATCCAACCTCATATGGATCATTTCTTTTTGACTTCTCAGCTGAAACACCTCATCTTCTACTCTACATCCCTACCTCCTCTTAAATTCTCTGTCTCAGTGAGGCTCAGTACTGTCTACCTAATCTCACACATTACAGCATAGGTGTCATTCTAGAACCCCCTTTCTGCATCTTTCTCACATCCAGCCAAACACATCTTAAATTTCTTGCCTGTCCCAAATACCTTCCTACTGCATCCTGTACCCTTCATCTCTACGAGGGCCAATATTTCAGAGACTCATGATTTCTCACTGTTGTTTCCACAATCGTCTCCCAGCAGGTCCCCTCTCTTCTTGTGCCCTGGTATCTTCTTTGAATCCATTCTGCACATGGCTGCGAGGGTGATTTTCCTAAACCACACATCTGACGCTGTCGCCTTCCTGATTAAAACAACTCAGAGTGTGTCATAGGACACCTGTCAATATCTCTAGTATCTTCTCTCACTTTCTTTTTTTTCTAAGATTTTATTTATTTATTTGACAGACAGAGATCACAAGTAGGCAGAGAGGCAGGCGGAGAGAGAGAGGGAAGCAGGCCCCCTGCTGAGCAGAGAGCCCGATGTGGGACTCGATCCCAGGACCCTGGGATCACGACCCGAGCCGAAGGCAGAGGCCTAACCCACTGAGCCTCCCTGGCGCCTCTTCTCTCACTTTCCACTCCAATAACACCTAATTCCTGCCCACAGCTCCAGGTTTCTGAGTGTCTCACATTCTTTCCCTTCTAAGTTTGCTGATTATTACCTCTCCCCGCAATGCCCTGCCTCAGACATGGGTCTGAGCTGTAACCAGCAGAGCCCACTCTCACTCAGTTGGGCAGCAAGTGCATTCATTAGCAGATACCGGATAGTTCCTCTGGGAAGGACAGAGCATCTGGCTGAAGGCAAAGCAGGCGAGACCAATACCAAAATTACATCACTGATCTGCCCCCAAGCCATGTCCAGCGTCCAGAAGACGTGTATGTGAGAAGCAAGGACACTGAGCAAGGAGCTTCTGTTTGTATGTCTCTGAGCCCAGGGTCTCCCCCACCCATGCTGTTTCCTTCTTGGGAAACGGGCTCCACGCCGGGCTTCTATCACATCAAACCTCGGTCATGGTGCTCGCTTGCCTGGAATCTAGCAGCGAGGGAGACATGGAAACTAAGCACTGGCTTCCACCTTAGGGAAGCACAATTTGGAGAATAAATACAAGAAGTCGAAAGGAGCTAAATGGGCACATTTACTCCCCTGTTTCTTTATGTCTAATACCTGCTCGTCCATCAAGAAGTGTTGTAGAAATCGTCTCGGGCATACAGCCCTGATCCCTGAGCTTGGACATCACTCTTTTTCGTTTCCCTGGATCTTGTGCTCACCTCTGCATAGACTTAGACCACTGTTTTTGCAATTATTTTTAGAAATGTCTCCACCTGATCTCTCCAGACTTAGGGCGCTAACAGAAATGGGGAGTGCAGAGAAGGCACTGTGAGCTGGAGAGCCAGACAAAATGAGATGGAAATCCTTGTTCTGCACTTACCGTTGGGCCCCTGGAAGAAGCCCGTTGCTTCGTCTGTAGAATGGGGACAAGAATACGGAGCATGTGATCTTTCTGTGAAGTCAAAAATGAATGTTTACAGATTGCTGTAACAATCACAGCACCTGAGCTCAGGGGAGCCCCTTAAACAGAGCTACATTCGCTTCTGCTTCTGCCTAGGAAACAGCTGAAGGGGGAAAAAAGTTATTTTCTCAAAAGCCAAATAATCTATGCCATCATAACTTTTCTCCTGTGACTCAGAAAGCGGCTCCAGTAAACCGAGTTCCAGAGGACAAGTCCCTTCAAGGAGAAATGGGATACCCAGGTAGTTCCCCGCCTTCAGCAGGGAGGAGGGCTTCGGGCCAGCTCCTGGCCTTGTGGGCAAGACCCCAGCTCAAATATTAGCAGATTCTGAAAGGCCCACGAGTGCGGCTGTGACGCAGGTGGAAGTAGCGGAGGACAGTGGCCCGAGAGAATCTGAACTCACGCGTAAGCCTTTTTTCACGACCTTCGGCTGAGTGTTCGGGAGAGAGGGAGAGAGGGAGGGAGACCGAGGCCGGGACACAGACCCCCCGACGGACGGAGCAGCGGTGCGGGAGGCCCACAGCACCTGCCCGGGGCGCAGGGACACACCCCGAATGCCGGGCCTGCCGCCCCAGGCCGCTCTCTCTGCAACTCGGGAGTCTAGGGTCCTGAGGGGACCCGCAGCTCTTTCTGTCTCCGCGGCAGGGAGACGCCCTTGCTTCAGGAGCGGGCGCGGAAGCCCTCGTCCTCTGTCCCCGCAGCAACCTCTCCCCCGAGACAGACTCGGGTTTGCTTGAGGCGGTGGGAGGACGGACTCTTCGGGACGCCCCACCCTGCGGGCTGCGAGGGGCAGGGAAGGCCGCCGGCCCGCGAGCCCAGCCCAGGTCGGCGGAGCGGGGTGAGCGCGGGGCGCGGCTGGCCGCGGGGGCACCTGCGCGCGCGGGAACGCGGGGCGCGTCCGCGGGGCCGCCCGGAGTCAACCCCTGGTCGCCCGCGGGGCCGATCCCGCGGGCGAGGGCTTCCGAGAGCGCCCGGGCCGGGGGACACATCCGCCTCGCGGGAGGGCGGGTGGCGCGCCCCGGCCCCTCAGGGACGGCGGCTGCTGCGCCCGGACCCGGCTCCAGGCAGCCCTTCGCGGGCCGCTCGCCTGTGACTGTGTCGCGGCCTCGAAGACGCCGAGGGACCAAGTGCGCTCGTCCCGCCGGCTGTGCGCGCCCCGCGAGGGAGCGAGTCCGAGGAGGAGCGGCTCGTGGGAGCCTCTGGCTTGTCGCCGAACCGGACCGCGGCGCTGGGGAGCGCGGGGCGGCCTCGTGGGCGTCCGCGCTGGACCTGCGGGACAGACGCGGCCGGTGAGCTGGGGTTCGCGGCTCACGCCCCGCGGGCGTCGGGGAGGACCCGGTGGGGGGAGGAGAAGCGCCAGGGGCTCTGTGAGGAGGCGGCTCCAGAAGGAAGCCTCCTGCGTCTTCCCTGCGCAGCGGGTTACGTTTCTAGCCCCGACTGGGCAGTTTCAGCGAACCGTGACCACTTCCTACCATTCGCTCGTTCAAAAAGCGTTTATAATGGGTTTGAGCATGAAGAATAGGTGATTTCTTTAAAGGAATCGAACTTCTCTTCCAGGGCCAATGAGGTCAAAGAGGCATTTGCTGCAAGAGTGAAATTTAAGGGCGAACCAAAAAGTCAATAATCAAGGTAAATAATATTTTAAATATTTTTAAGCATCAGAATTTTTGTAAAACGTATCTAAAATTCAAATACATAGAAAATCTAGAGTTTCAGGTAAACCATCTGAGACCCCAGTGTTAAAGAAAAAAATGTGTCCCTTTTTACATGATTTTTTAATGTTTGATGGTTAGCTTTATTGTAGAATATTAAGGTGGTCAAAAAATATTGAAAATTTCACGGCACCTGGGTGGCTCGGTGGGTTAAGCCTCTGCCTTTAGCTCAGATCATGATCTCAGATCAAGCCCCGCATCGGGCTCTCTGCTCAGCAGGGAGCCAGCTTCCCTCTCTCTCTCTGCCTGCCTCTCTGCCTACTTGTGATCTCTCTCTGTCAAATAAATAATTAAAATCATTTTTAAAAAAGAGAGAAGGACGTAGACAGTTATCAGATGAGAAGACCCCTGGGGTCACTACTTTTTTCTTGATCTGGCTATGTAAGTCTATACTCTCTCAGTTTTAAGTCATAGAAACTCCAACTCAAACAACTTAACCACCCCATCCAGGTGATGATGGGGGAGGGGTGTTCTAAAATTAAACCCAGGATTTAATTTATGGAGGCTTGACTGAGACCAATGAAAGGCTTTTAGTAATGATCTTTCCACGCTGCACCCTGAAGGACCGCGGGGAAAGCAGCAGGTTCTATTTGGAGGCAGAAGTAAGAGGGATTAAAAAGCCAAGGCCCAGCTTCTGTAGGAGTTTCTGTGGGAAAGGTGAGGCAGGGCAGGTCAACACTCTAGGAGTGGCCAGTTCGAATATGGCAGCAGGATCTACACTCTAGGCCCTGTCTCTAGGTGTCTGGCTCCTGACACTGGGTTGGTTTCAGGTAGGCAAGAATACGCTTGGTCTGTGTGAGTTTGATAAAGGAAGTCCTGGGGGTCTGCGCATTGGTTGGTTTGCATGTGAAAGGCCTGTTCGAGCCCAAGCCTGCACAGCCCCTGAGAACTTGGGAGGAAGAGTCTCTCCCCAGATGACAAATGCAAGAGCATGAAGAAAATGGAAAATTAGAAGATATGATTCATGTAATTGACCTTGTGATGACAAATGGACAAATCAGAGAATCCAAGAAAATGCAGAACAGGGAGAAATTCATTGATTTGTAAGGCTGAAAATTCAGAATCATGGCCAGTATCAGGCGAGGTTTGATCCAGCAGTTCAAATGACATCCTCAAGGACTCAAATTCATCCTCCCTATTCAGTCTTCCCTGACAGATTCCATGCAGAGACTTCCCAACTGCCCCCTTCCATGTAGCCAAAACAGCTTTATACCTGCCCAGACAGCTCATCTTTATGGAGAGCTAAGGTGTCAGTAGAAAGCATGGAAGCTTATCTTTCACAGAAGGTCCAACAAATGCACTGGTTTTGAATGGGTTATGCGCTTGAATTTGAACCAACCATTGTCACAGGAGAATGGATATGTGGATGGGCTTGAGCCCATCATATCTACTCCTACACTGTGACATCAAATTAACAAATTGACATCCCTCCTTGGACTCTGAAGATGAGAGATACAATGATTTCTGGGGAAAAAAAAATTCAGTAAACCCAGGAAGGGGACATAGATGCTGGGTATCCAAAGAATGTCCATTAATTAAAATTTTTCACATGCCTGGTACAAGTACTTTGGTCATAATAGTAAGAGTCCAGAGTCCTCTTCCTCTCAGTAGAGACTAGCTTAGCTGGACAGGCAGTAACTTATACACAACTGTTTAATGTGTATTTTAACAAGTGAAGTAGACAGATATCACCAATTCCAGTTTGGTTACCTTCCACAGCCATTTCACTAAAGCACCCTCTCACATCTTGGCCCACGTCAAACGTTCCATTTTAGCAGCACCCTTGGGATGAAGTGGGGGATTTTTTTTTTTTTTAAGATTTTATTTATTTGTCAGAGAGAGCGGGAGAGCGAGCGAGCGAGCACAGGCAGGCAGAGTGGCAGGCAGAGGCAGAGGGAGAAGCAGGCTCCCTGCCGAGCAAGGAGCCCGATGCGGGACTCGATCCCAGGACGCCGGGATCATGACCTGAGCCGAAGGCAGCCGCTCAACCGACTGAGCCACCCAGGCGTCCCAAAGTGGGGGATTTTTAAAGCCTCTACAGGGCGAGTACGTCCAAATGGAAATCTTTATCGTCCTGCTTATTTGCAGAACCATCAAAAGCACCATGAGCTCTGGGGCGGGACACAGACTTTCTTTAATAGGAAAGAGAATCCTCTGAATGGTACCGTTAGCTGAGAGGCTGCAAGGCCAAGCCCGGTCTACCCCCAGTGCATTGTGTACTGTGCGACCCAACGAACAGAATCCCTGAACACAGGCTTGGCTACCAGGGCCCGCCCTTTGGTTAGGGAGCACTTCTCAGACAGGTAGCAATGAGTCATAAGCTGGGCGGACTGGCGTTTTAACATTTTAACTCAAAAGATCTTCAGGGAGACTTTGAAAGACATAGAGATACCATTTTTTATATGATAAAATATTCTAATTTTATTCAGGGAAATTAATTTCAGTATTTTAAAATTATGGTATTGAGGGATGGAAATGACAAAGTCCCTGGATCTGAAAAAGCTTTGCTCTGCTGATGGGATAGAAAATGAAAAGGTCAAGAGTGAAAGCTACATGATCAAAGGCAAAGGGAAGGGAAATGCGTAAAGTGTTTGGAGAGCAGCTTGACAAATGTATTTTAGTGATGTGGGTAGGAGAACATCTTAAACAGGGCAAGAACATTTGAGGACATTACATTTGATTCAGAGGGAAGGGGGACTCATGAGAGGGAGGACAAGTTTCTACTATCTTTGAGCTGATTTGTAGTTTTAAGCTGA
>PISX010009251.1:0-76781 GCA_004024625.1 Mellivora capensis | reverse complement strand
GGCTTAACCCACTGAGCCACCCAGGTGCCCTCTTTTTCTTTGTTTGTCCCTCACAAATTTTCAAGTTATGTGGACATTATTAAGCTACTGTTTTGGATAGACAGACATAACTATTCTTCTCTATGAAACCAATTAAATCATATATATACATACACACACATATGATTTATAATTTAAATTGTAATTTACTTTTAAATATAAATTTAGATGTAACTTATCATATACAATTTATTTCCATACCTCATTTGAATTTATGTAGGTCTGAATTTACAAGCATATATTTTACTGTCATTCATTTGGTAAATAAATTAACAAGTCACAGAAAGTCATTTAAAATCTGCATATGAAATAAGGCAACTCTGAAGAGTGCTTCTTTTATATGACAATTCACAGTATGAACACATAATTCTGCAAATGAAAATTTACTAACGCATTTTAGAGTCAAAATTAAGACTGAAATCTTCAGAGCAGCGGGCAAAATGGTAGACTAAATTAGAATGCCCATCTTCTCTTAATAATCTATTTAATATTCTTTTTAGAATTATGTCTCTTACTTTATCTCAAAAGAAGGTTTACAGATTTCATAATGTCACCCTTTGTTTTGGCCTTAAAATTATGGTGGAAGAAAAGCAGTCAAATAATATGTTTCAAATCTCTACCCTCTATAATCAAGTTACTTAATGCAGTTGCTTTGGTAACTTTGATTCTGCAGAGGGACTCAGAGCTTATACTATTCCTGAGAAATTCCATCTTTGGAAACATTATGCCCAGTTTATGAAAATGAATACCCTTCTAAACATTGGGTTTTAGATTTGAGGGAGATTAATTTTACCAAATTCTAAGTCTATGTGTCTTCATTAAAGAGGACAAATTTTAATGGGGAATGCATTCTATCTATGCTAAGCCCACCCAAGAAGGTGTTTCCCTATACAAACCTGGTGCTAATAGTATTGTTGTTCTCAAAAGCTTTTTTATATTTCTTATCCCTTGAAAAAGAGTTACTGTAAATCTGGAATTTCTTATTGGCTTATAATTTGCACAGTTTCCCTAAGTGTGCTCCAAAGAAATTACATGAAGCATCTTGAGGAGATTTACATTAAAAAAAAAAAAAGGTCAAATAATTTCCAGAAATGTATACTAGAATCCAGAAGTTAAATATTTTCTTAATCACATTTAGTTATTTGTATAGAGGATCTTTGAAACTAAAACAAAACAAATTAAAAACAAACAAACAAGACACTGTTCTCTGGAAACCTTGGGAAATTCTGCCACAGAAATGTGTGAAGTAAGAGAATACAAATTCTGAGTCCTAGAAATGGAGCCAAAACAAACTTTAGGTCTCCATTTTCCTAAGAGGAAATGAATCACAATCAAGCTGGATAATATTTGAAAACAAATATAGTACACCAGGGGTACCTGGGTGGCTCAGTCCTTGGGCGTCTGCCTTTGGCTCAGGTCATGATCCCAGTGACCTGGGATGGAGCCCTGCTTCCGGCTCCCTGCTCAGCGGGGAGCCTGCTTCTCCCTCACCAACTACCCCCTGCTTATGTTCCCTGTCTTGCTGTCTCTCTCTCTCTCTGTCAAATAAATAAATAAAATATTTTTTATTTTCTTATTTATTTATTTACTTTAGATTTTATTTATTTATTTGACAGACAGAGAGATCACAAGTAGGCAGAGAGGCAGCAGAGAGAGAGAGGGAAGCAGGCTCCCTGCTGAGCAGAGCCCTGAGACCATGACCTGAGCCAAAGGCAGAGGCTTTAACCCACTGAGCCACCCAGGCGCCCCAAATAAAGTCTTTTTTTAAAAATTTTTAACAAATACAGTTATCATATTCTAGTTACTAACATTTTTGCTCATGATAGCCCCAATCTTGAGTAAGAACACATAGAGCCTTTCTGTATCAGTTTATTGTTCACAGTTGACTACAGACCCCAGACTAATTTTCTGAGATCAACCTTTACCTCTTTCTGCTATGCTCATCATGCTTATACTAGGATTATATTAGGGTTGAACAAATTAGTAAATATATTTTATGTCATGAAAACCAGGTTGTCCATAATTTGGGGGAAAAAGTTAGAAATAAGGAAAGGGAGAAACCTTGGGATGAATGAACCTTGGGATGTTGGGCTGGAATTGTAAAACTCACGGCTGAAAAAAGAAAAAAAAAAACACAAAGCAAAAGCAAAATCCAAGACTATGAATTAGACATCTTATGTAATAATTTTTGAATATAGCAAAACTGACTTCAAATATCTTTTTTTATCTAATGTTTTCTCTCAGATTGTTTTCACTTCTCTAATTTTTTGTCCTCTTGGCCCTCTGTTTACACACACACACACACACACCACACACACGCAAACCACATGCAAAAACACACACTCACACACACACACACACCCATATATAGAGACTGTGAAAAACAACAAAAGCTCAAGAGTGGAAAAGAATAGCACATACACTATAATCTAAGAAAAAGCATACCAGAAATAAATGTATATCTGCCTCTGCACATTGAAAGATGTGCTTATGTATCAGTGAACATGAACCTAAAAACTTCAACTCTAGGACGAGTCCTATCAAAATTGTTAGACAATAAAGGACAAAGGAAAAAGCGTTTGGAGCCTTCAAACAAAATTACCTTATTTATTATCAAAGGGGAACAAAATCTGGTGGTGTCTGATTTCTTTATTCTTGGCAGAACAAACAATGCAAATGAACAAGGAATTCAAATACACAGAAGAATGATCGAAGATTCTATAAATAGCCAGTTTCCCTTCAAGGATCTAGTCTTTAGGAAACTATGGAACATGTAAGAACACAAGGAGTACTATATTTAGAATCCTCCTGGGAAATCTACTAGAAAATGAGCTTCAGCAAACCAAGAGATATATTGGATATTTTAGCAAAATATATGCATTTAATATACTTATAGATCAAAGACTAAATGTTTGGAACTAAACTGACATATCGACAAGGTATGAAGAATACAACTAAAAATGTGGAAGAGAGAAAGAAGGTGGAAATAAAATAGGGTCAGGGATTTTTACATGGGCATATGAGTTCTCTCTCTTATTTTAACAAAATACCATAACAAAATACCATAAACGGGATGGCTTAAGCAACAGAAATTTATTTTCTTAAAGTCCTGGAGGCTGGAAATCTGAGACTAAGGTGCCAGCAGGGCTGGTATCCGGTGAGAGTTCTATTCCTGGATGCAGACAGCCATCTTCCTGCTATGTCCTTACATTGCAGAGGGAAAGACGGCCCCGTGGAGTCTCTTTTTATAAGGGCATTAACCCCATCATTTAAGAACCTATTCTCATGACCTTCTCTAAGACTATCTCCCAAATTCCCCATCTGCAAATACCATCACACTGGGATTTGGGGTAAATTGGGGAAGTGTGAATTTGGGAATGAATATTTCAATCCGTAGCAGAGACCAGAGATATTTTGATAGTTATAAAATCCAAAGTTAAAAGTTTGAGCAAGGGAAAAGGACAAGAATACTATATAATGTCATTAGTATAAACATAGCCTGTAGAATACAAATATATACTTACTGAATACCAGAGCAATACGCTCAAAGAAAACAAGCCACATAGAGAGAGTATATATAACATGAAGGCCAAAATTATCAGAACAAAAACTACTATGATATAATTAAAACCATACCTATATTATATCAATAAATGTGAATATAAACTGACACAAAGCAAACAAAAAACTACAAATTAACTCACAAGGTAAAACCCATGTCAATACCGTCTTCAAGAGGCATGCCTAAAGAAAAGAGACTCTGGGGCGCCTGGGTGGCTCAGTGGGTTGAAGCCTCTGCCCAAGGCTCAGGTCATGATCTCAGGGTCCTGGGATCCAGGCCCGCATCTGGCTCTCTGCTCAGCGTGGAGCCTGCTTCCCTCCCTCTCTCTATCTGCCTCTCTGCCTACTTGTGATTTCTGTCTGTCAAATAAATAAATAAAATATTTAAAAAAAGAAAAAAAAAGAGACTCTGAAAGACTAAAATTTAAAGGTAATGATATTATACTGTCTCAGAGAAAGAAAACAAATGAGGTATTGCTATTCTGATACTAGATAAGGCAGATTCAGACCCCAGATATTAAATATATTAAATATATTAATAAAGAACAACCAGAAATTCTAAAATTAATAAAGAACAACCACATTCACAGTAAATATATAACAGTTTTGACCATGTACACAAAAGTGCAAGAAATAAAATTAACTTAATAAAAAAGTACATGAAAGAGAAGAAACAGAAATATATATATATATATATATATATATATGAAGAAATAAACATATACTATCAGTCCAAAAAAATCAAGAGGACAAAGAATAACAGAATGTAAAAGGCTTCAACAACGTTATATAAAGATCACAGATCTTATAAAAATACACCAGCACTTAACACCCAATATTAGAGAATATAATTAAATTTCAAGTAAACACTGGCTCATAGAAATTGATCATGCATTAGAACATAAAGAAAATATCATTAAATTCCACAAAGTAGGAATGATGCAATCAATATCTTAATCACAATGCAGTAAAAATTAAAAAATAATAAAGACTGTAACAAAAGCAACCAATCCAACTGCTTAAATAAAATGGGTAAATTCATTTAAAAATGCAATTTAGCAAAACTGACACAAGAAAAAATGAGTACAGCATATAACTAATAAAGAAATTAAATTTGTTGTCAAACTCCCCAAAAGAAAACCCAATCAATCAAATCAAATCAAATCAAATCAAATCAAATCAAAAGTGAAAGAAGAAACACCCCTCCCCAATTCACATAAAATATTTCAGTGGATAGAAGAGAAATCAAATTGCCTAACTTGTAATCTGAAGTTAGCATAATCATTAAGAAAATCTACAAAGAAATCATACAAACACAAAAAAATTCTAGACAATGTCCTTTATGAATATGGAGAATATAATCCTTACTATATTAGCAAATAAATTCTGATAATATATAAATAATATGTCATGACCAAGGATTTATCCAACATTTTAAGTTGGAATTACATTTAAAATCAACCAATGTAATACTCTATATTAACAAGAGAAGAGGGATCAAATCATCATTTCAGTAGATGTAGAGAAAGCATTTGAAAACTTTTAAAAACATTTAACACCTATTAGTGGTCAAAACTGTTAGTGCACTAAGAATAGTGGGAAGCCTCCGCAAATTGGTAAAGAGCACAGATTGAAAACCCTAGAGTTAATGACACAATGGTGAGAGGCTGCATTATTTCCCTCTGAGTTTAGGGACCAGACAATGACCCCTGTTTCAATCACTACTGTTCAGTTATTACACTGAATAAATAATACTTCTAGCTTTCATGATTGCTTCAATTTTTTCAACGAAGTAGAAAGCCAGGCTATCATTTGAAACAGGGAAGACTGAAGGTGGTTTACTGGGTGTTTGAATAAACGGAAAAAGAGTGCAAAAAAAAGCCAACTCTGCATGTGAATAAATTTGAATGGGCAACAATGGGCAACGAAAGCACAAAGCTACATCTGGTTGCATCAGGGCCTGTTGTTACTGTTCTTAGAGGTGGTGCTGCCTATCGATATGGCGGAGGGTTTTCTCCAGATGCACAGTGGTGACAAACGGTTTCTACTTCCAAGGCATGCTCATTCTAATATGTTTTCTAAACCTACTAGTCATGCTATTTTAGAAACTGTAATTTTCTTAAAGATTTTATTTATTCATTTGACAGAGAGAAAGAGCAAGCACAAGCAGGGGGAGCAGCAGAGGGATAGGGAGAGGCAGGCTCTCTGCCAAGCAGGGAGCCTGACGCCGGGCTAGATCCCAGGACTCTGGGATCATGACCTGAGCCCAAGACAGATGCTCAACCGACTGAGCCACGCAGATGTCCCTGAAACTGCAATTTTCTTTGAAATGATTATTAAATTTTATAGCAAACTGCTTTATAATCTCAAGGTAAAATTAATGAGAACACATTTACAACTGATTGTCTTTTTAAAAGGTAGACACTCAAATTTAGTAACACACGGGATTGAGTATAAAGTCTAACTTTAACCAAAAGGAGAACATCAAATAAAATTGATTTTTAATAAGTTACATGGATAAAAATTGTTCACATATTTCTATTTAAATCATTTATTTTCAACATATTTAAACAAAAAAATTGTCATCAGGGAAATTACATATTTTTTTATACAAACAGTAGATTAGAATTGAGTACTTAATACTTAGTCTTTTAGGCAATGGGAATGAGTCCTCATTTTGGTGATTCTGAAGATATGCTTAGGAATCCTATCATTTGAACACAAATGGAAATGCTTTCATTATTATGGTAACATTATCAGTGTATTGCTTTAAAACAGATTAACGTTATGGAGAAGAAATGAATTAAAAGACCTTTTTAATTCAGGACTCTTTCCAAGAAGTAGCAGTAATGTTATTTATGGCTTAATAATTATAAATAAATTTATATTAAATTTAATTTTTGCATGTGAAATCGCGGTTTACCGAAAGTTAGGCAATTACAGCATGAACTACCCCCAATAAAATATACAGATTGGGAGTCTACGACACAGAATACCAAGTAAGTATAACAGTATTAGAGGACAATATACTCTAATGAAAAAGCATCTGATATAATATGCTTTGCTTCCTACAAACTGCTGTTTTCAATTTCTTGGCAATGTACATTAATGCAGAAAATGTGTTCCATACTGTGTGGTGTGACCTAAATCATGAAATACAGAACAAAGAGTGACACAGTACTTAAGTGAACTCATTAAAACAGTTCAATAAAATGTGCTTGCTTTTCAAATAAGTGCTGTTCAGAAAATTAATTATAATTTATTAATAATTTAAGCCTTTTTTACATGAATAGTCAAGACTGGTGCATTTTCCCTTTTACTCTTTTTTTTTTCTTTTTAAGTTTTTTTCTGAGGAAAAAAATAATCTCGTGTCAACAGAACCCAAAATGAAACCCGGTATGGTTTGACATAGAGTACTAGAGTACGAATCACAGTTGTTTATGTTGCAATTAATAGAGCTTTGCATCAAATGGGTTTTAATCTTTCTGGTACATTTTATTACAGCATAATCCAGGCTTTCAATGAGACCGCTTTGGAACAGAGCTGGGCGACAAAGCATATTAGACACGTGGCAAAGATCTCTCAAAAGATGGAATCTCAGGCACGTCAAATGTCCTGTAGCTTGCCAAACAAAAGAAGAAATAAATAGCTGTAAATAAAATAAAACAAGGTGAAGTAGAAATAAGGAAATAGAAATGAGGAAATCAAGGCACAAGAAAGTAGAATAAGAATAAATTTCTGGATCCTTCGTAAGCAGATTTTTAAAAAGTTTTTAAACTTTCTCATTACATGTTATTCTTAGGATCTAGGTAAGTTTTTTGTTTGTTTGTTTTTGTTTTTGTTCTTCCCAGTGCTCCTTAAACAAAAGAAATGTACAGTAGTCATGTTGTATTAAGTAGTTAAGCACAAACAACTTCATTATGATTTGTGTTCTAACAACTAAGCAGCCAGTTCAGAAAAGTTGTACACAGAATATAAAAAACAAAATTATGTCATTATTAAATAATCACATGACTTACTAATAAAATGTAAATAAAATGTTTAGCAGTTGGCAAGGCCTTTTCCACTTAGGTTCACAGACCTTTAAATGCCATGCTACTTTTAATTCTCTTTTTTTTTCTCCTGCTCTATTCATTCACTTTTCCTTTCCAAAAACCCCATTGTGAGACAAGAAGCTATCCAGTCATATAACCTTGAGGAAAGTACTTTAATATCAGTTCTGACTACACTTTTGCCTCGTCTGAGGAACATCCTTTCCAGAATTCTCATGCATAAAATTCCACAAATTCTCACACACACACACACACACACACACACACACAAGTAAACAATAAACTACAATTAAAGAAGTGAATACCCAACTTTTGTAGCAACATGGACGGGACTGGAAGAGATTATGCTGAGTGAAATAAGTCAAGCAGAGAGAGTCAATTATCATATGGTTTCACTTATTTGCGGAGCATAACAAATAACACGGAGGACATGGGGAGATGGAGAGGAGAAGGGAGTTGAGGGAAATTGGAGGGGGAGATGAACCACAAGAGACTATGGACTCTGAAAAATAACCTGAGGGTTTTGAAGGGGAGAGGGGTGGGAAGTTGGGGGAGCCAGGTGGTGGGTATTATGGAGGGCACGCATTGCATGGAGCACTGGGTGTGGTGTAAAAACTATGAATTCTGTTACGCTGAAAAGAAAAAAAAAGTGATAAATTTTAAAGAGGAAAGCAGAAAAACATACATGAACATATGAAAGAAACACAAAACTCAGATTTTTTTGTCATGAATTGAACAGAACTTTCCAGAGTTTGTATCACATAATTTGACATCTGACAAATGAAGGAAAATACAGCAGATGAAAAAGGGGAATGAGGAAATATAGTGTGACTACAGTATAGAGTAAAACATTACGAAGAGATGTTTGATATGCAATCCATGTCATATCACAAAATGCTAGATGTCATCTTATGGTAACATTCATGATGAGATTGGTATTATTAAAAGATGGTGGCCCTCACTGCAGTTTGGATTATGGTGTTATAGCTAGGTTTCTTTGTTTGTAAGGAATCGAAAGTACTTTAGACTAGTTCAAAAAAGGGAAGGGAGTTATCTTTGTAACTGCAAACATAAACATTCAGCAGTAAAGGGACAAAATTATACAGCTAACCATGAACACGAACAGTAATGGAGGAAGGTCTTATGGAGGCAGGAGAAAAATGGGCAATTCTAAAAAGCACAGTAGAAAAAGGATATAGACCTTCCCTAACACACTGATTTTCATCAGCCTCTTCTTTTCTTTTAATTTGCCGGATGATTGTTTTTATAACTTTTCCATACCATTATTCCTTTTTGCACATCACTTCTCAATTTATGTCATTGCTTTGATCAGGATCCATTTGTGTCTTTAAGTGTACCTCACAGCTTCTTTCTAGTTTTGCATCATTCAGCTTCAGTTCCCAGGATTAAGTGAACAATTTATGAAGTATTTTCAAGTTTGGATTCCAGAGAAAGAGGAAGAGAGAGTGAGACACCAAGAGACAGACAGACATTGAGAGAGATTGATAACCTAACTTCCTTTTTAACAACAACAACAACAACAACAAAAGTTATAGCTTAATTACTTTCAAATCAATGGCCATTCTTATGACACAAACCGTAACTATTTTAAGAGTAGCTATGGTAGATTAACTATAACTATCATCAGGGTAAACTCTTATGGACACAAGTTTACAAAATGAGCAAAGCCAGAAACTAGGACAATTTCCCTTAGAATAAGCTGTGAATAAGGCAGATAGAAGCTAGGGGAAAATTTTAATGCTAATACAGAAAAGGGATGGCAATAATCTAGAGTTATGGCCAAGGGGAAGAAGATTATTAGATGATCATGGATACATTTGTTGGTCAATTAAACAATCCTGTTAACTGGCTAGATGTGAGGCTGAGGAGATATAAAGGAGTTAAGCATCAGTGACCACACAAACGAAAGAGATTGTGGTAATTTTTGGTGATACACTGCATACAATAGTAGCAGCATATAAAAGGACTAGAGTTAACCTTCTATGTACACTTAGCAAAAATATCTTTTGGTGCTATATGATGATAATTGATGATAA
Source organism: Mellivora capensis (assembly GCA_004024625.1). Taxonomy (NCBI): domain Eukaryota; kingdom Metazoa; phylum Chordata; class Mammalia; order Carnivora; family Mustelidae; genus Mellivora; species Mellivora capensis. The sequence goes on along the minus strand of PISX010009251.1, from coordinate 67,072 downwards.
TCATATGTTAATTTTATCATTAGCCATTGACATTGACATAGATCTATTACTGATTTAGAACATACAGTCATAACATAAAAAGAAAGCTATGATCATAATTATTTTTTTAAATATTTTATTTATTTATTTGATAGACAGAGATTACAAGTAGGCAGAGAGGCAGGGAGGGAGGGAGAGGAGGAAGCAGGCTCTCCACGGAGCAGAGAGTCCGATGTGGGGCTCGATCCCAGAACCCTGGGATCATGACCTGAGCCGAAAGCAGAGGCTTTAACCCACTGAGCCACCCAGGCACCCCGATCATAATTATTTATTGATACAAACTTTTATCATAGGTTTTTCTAAAAGTCTTTTGCAGAGTATAGAGAATATAATTACACTGGCCAATTAATAGAACCCTCTCAACAGTGGGGCAAACTAGACATCAGGATATACATATTTATAATAAAAAAAGGTATAAGGAAGAGATGCCAGCATCATGGTGGAATGAATTGTTTCTCTTTTATTCTCCTTTGATTTACAACAAGTTGGACATGCACAAATAAAAAAAAGAAAAAGTGCCTCTTTAGAGCATATGAGGACACCTGAGAGATCCATCCAACCACGCACCTGAAAGTGGTAGACTACACCATGGAGGAGATGGCAGAGTGAGAGGAAAATGGTGGCCAACCACCCATACCAGAGGCAGTGACAGCAGAGGGGGCAACAGCTGGTCAGGCAGAGGGCCAGGATGATTCTTCTGGCAGAAGAGGTAGAGGGTAAATGTGGTGAGTTGTGGGGGGGAGGGGTATCTCCCAACACACACACACACACACACACACACACACACACACAGAGCAGCTAGAAGGACCAGGTCTCTCTTTGAGGAAAGACTCCAGTTACTGGGGAAAGAGAAAAGAAAGGGAAGTAGACAGACCAAGAGAACAGACAGAAACCATGTCCTCCTGTCCTTCCCAAAATGCAAGAGGACCCACTACAGATCTATGGAACACTCCACTCCCCATCTGAGGATATCCTACCAGACATGGGCACATCAAAGCCCTGAGTACTAAGTACTCATCCCCTTCCCCCATCTCTGCCACTAAAACTCTGCTTTAAAAAAATAAATAAATAAAAAGGATGTACTTCCACCTTAGCACCCAGTCAGTTCCGGAGTAGAAACCCAAAACTTGTGCTGTATTGTCACCTTCTGGAAAACAAAAGGAAGGCTCCTAACCACCAACTTGTTGAACTGTAGGAATTAAACAAAACCTTGCTTAAATAAGAAAGGTGTTGGTTACTTCAAATGTAATGGCTGAGAACTTTTCATTAAATACCATGAAAAAAATCACAATAGTATGACATCATAAAAATAAAACGTCAATTTTCTAGCAACCAAACCCCAAAACATGGAATATTGCAATCTAACTGGTAAAGAATTTAAAATTGCTGTTATGAAGAAATCCAACAAGTTAAAAGAAAACTCAGAGAGGTAATACAATAATCTCAGGAATAAAATTAACAAACAGATGAGTATTTAACCAAGATACTGAAATTCTAAAAAAAGAACCAAAAAGAAATTGTGTAGCCAGTAACCTTAATAAATGAGAAAAAAATAGACTGGAAAGCACTGGAAATAGAGCAGATCATATAAAAGAGAATTAGCAAACTCAAAGATATAAATACAGAAATTATTTAGAAGAATGAAGGCAGAGAAATAAGATTTTTATTAAAAATGAAGAAATTCTATGAGAACTTTTTGACTCCACTAGAAAACCAACATAATAATGGTATCCCAGCAGCATCAGCAGCAGCAGCAGAAGAAGAAGAAGAAGAAGAAGAAAAGGAGGAGGAGGAAGAGGAGATGGAAGAAAAAGAGTGGGAGAAGGGAGCAGACAGCATATTTAAAGAAATAAAAGCTGAGAACTTCCTAAACCTGAAAAAGAAACTGGATATAGAAGTCCATGAAGCTAAGATATCATATCATCTCAGCAAAAAAAGACCTTCCCCAAGACACTTTATACTAAATCTGTCCAAAGTCAATGTTAAAGAACGAATTTTAAAGGCAGTCTGGGAAGAAAAAAAAAAAGACAGTAACCTACAAAGGCATCCCCATTAGACTATTAGAACTCTACAGGCCAGGAAAGAATGGGAAGACATATTCAAAATATTGAAATATAAAAACTGCCAACTAAGAAGACTCTATCTGGCAAAGTTATCCTTCAGATATGAAGGCGAAATACTTTCCTAAACAAACCAAAGTTGAAAGAGTTCATCACCACTTAAAATTTGCCCTATAAGAAACGTTGAAAGGAGCTCTTCAAGCTGAAATGAAAAGACAAAGTACCTAAAACTCTTTTTTCTTTAGAATAGTATATCAACTCTTAACTATAGCGTAAAAGTTAAAGGAAAAGTGCATTACAAATAACTATTGCTACTAAAACTTGATAACAAAATCACAGCATAATATGATAATCGGTGACATCAAAAATATGAAAGGGGGGAGATAAAAGGTGTAACTTTTGTGGTCGAACGGAGATAAAGAGCCATCAGTGGAAAAAGGACTATTTTATCTGCATGACGTTGCATATAAACTTCATGAAAACCCAAAGCAAAAATCTAGAGCAGATGTATGACACATTAAAAAAAGGAGGGAAACTGAGAAAATCACTATAGAAAAACACCAAAAGTAGACAGAAACAGAAGGAAAAAGAAACAATAGAGAAACAAAATAACTGGAAGACAAATGATAAAATAGCAGGAATCCATTACATATCAATAATCACACTAATTGTAAAGTGACTAAACTCATCAATCAAAAGTCACAGAGTGGCTAGATGGATAAAAAACAAGATTCAACTACATGCTGCCTACAGAAGACTAGGTTCAAAGTGAAAGGATGAAGGATGATATTCCAAACAAACAGAAATAAAAATAAGGCAGACATAGCCATGCTCGTATCAGACAGAATAAAATTCAAGCCAAAAAGAGTAACAAGAGACAAAGAATGTCATTATGTAATGATAAAGGGGTCAACACATTAATACGGTATAAAAATTGTGACTATACATATGCTCCCAGCACCTGAACACCAAAATATATTAAGCAATTAATAACAGATCTTAAGGGAGAAATAGATAAAAATATAATAATTGTACGAGACTTTAATATCCTGTTACTAGCAATGAATAGATCATCCAGACAGAAAATCAACAAGGAAATGTTGGGATTGAATAGTGTTTTAGGACAAATTGACTTATTAGACATATATAGAACATTCCATCCAACAATAGCAGAATACACATTTTTTCCTCAAGAATACCTGGAACATTCTGCAGGATAGGTCATGTAACAGGCAACAATTCTTAACAAATTTAAGAAGATTGAAATCATACCTAATTATTTTCTCTAACCACACTGGCATGAAACTAGAAATCAAGAAGAGAAAAGTGAGAAGAAAATAAATGTGTGGAAACTAAACAACATACTTTTAAATAGTCACTGGGACAGAGAATAAATCAAAAGGGAAGTAAGATATCATCCTGAAACAAAGGAAAATACAGCATATCAAATATAGTGGAATGAAACAAAAGCAGTTCTGAGAGGAAAATTTATAGCAGTAAATGCATATATTAATAAATTAAGATCTCAAACAATGTGAACTTACTCCTCAAGAAACTAGAAAAAGAACAAAGTAAACCCAACGTCAGCAGAAGAAAGATCAGAGTAGAAATAAAGATCAGAGTATAAATAACGTAGAGACCAGGAAAAGAAAAGAAAGGATCATTGAAACTAAGAGTTAGTTCTTGGAAAAGATAAACAAAATTAACAAATCCTTAACTAAACTAAGAAAAAAAAAGAGAGAGAGAGTGAGAGAGAGAGTGGTTCTGTCGCTTAAGTGTCTGCCTTCAGCTAAGGTCAAGATCCCAGGGTCCTGGGATCGAGTCCCACATTGGGCTCCTGCTCAGTGGGGAACCTGCATCTCCCTCTGCCTGCCTCCCTCATTCTCTCTCTCTGACAAATAAATAAATAAAATATTTTTAAAAAAAGAAGAAAAGAGAGAAGATTCCAATAAATAAAATTAGAAATTAAGGAAGAGACATTTAAACTGATACTCTAGAAAAACACAGAATCTTAAGAGACTATGTTGAACAAATATGCCAACAACTTATGTAACCTAGAAGTGATACCAAAACTAGATAAGGATGCCACAAGAAAAGAAAGCTGTACACGACTATCCCTGATGAACATACATGCAAACATTCTCAACAAAATATTACCAAACCAAAGTCAAGAACACACTGAAAGGGTTAGACACCCTGACCAAGTGGGATTTATCTCAAGGATGCAAGGTTGGGCTGACATATACAAATCAATAAGTCTAATAAATTACATCAATAAAATGAAAGATAAAAATCACAGGATCATCTCAGTAGACAAGCATCTGACAAAATACAACAGCCTCTCAAGATAAAAACCCTTAACAGACCTTGTATAGAAGAAACTTACATCAACATAATTAAGGCCATATATGACAAACCCACAGCTAACATTATACTTATGAGAGCAACTAAAAGCATTTCCTCTAAGATCTGGAAAAGGCTGGAATGCCACTCCCACTATTCATATTTAATGTAATCCTAGAAGTCCTGGCTAGAGCAGTTAGGCAGGATGAAGAAACAGGGGTGCCTGGGTGGCTCAGTGGGTTAAAGCCTCTGCCTTTGGCTCAGGTCATGATCCCAGGGTCCTGGGATGGAGCCCTGAATCAGGCTCTCTGCTCAGCAAGGAGCCTGCTTGCTTCCCTTCCTCTCTCTGCCTGCCTCTCTGCCTACTTGTGATCTATCTGTCAAATAAATAAATAAAATCATTAAAAAAAAGACAAAGAAACAAAAGGCATCCAAATTAGGAAGGAAGAAGTAAAATTGTTATTTGCTAGTGATATGATTTTACATATAGAAAATCCCAAAGGATAAGCCAAAAAACTGTTGTAACTAATCAACAATTTTAGTAAAGTGGTAGGATACAAAATCAACATACAGAAGTCCAATGACAAAGCATCCAAAAAAGAAATAAAGAAAAACACTGATTTATAATAGCATCAAAAACAATAAAATTCTCGAAGTAAATTTAATCAAGGAGGTAAAAGACTTGTACCCTGACAACATTTTTTGTGTGTTTTTAAGATTTTATCACTGTATTCCCTAGAGCCTATAATGTACCTGACACATGGAAAGACCTCAGTATATAAAGGATAAATTAATAAATGTCTGAATATGTATCTGTGATAATGGTAAAAGCAAAGGAAGAATATGACCTAGCACTGCAATAACTTGGATTATTATTAAGTAATGGAGATGTTATTTATCAGTGAATACTCGGACATATTTTGAGGACTCTGAGTGGGTATAGGACTAAATAATAATGTAGTTTATCAAAAGCCTATTAGAAAAATTATTGACATTATTTGTTCCATTATGAATGTATATTCAATTTCATTTTTATTTAAATATAATATTTAGGCAGTAAATTTGAATCATTATTTAAGTATCTTTTGTGACTAGGTCACAGACATATTCCCTAGAAATAAAATACTTCTTTAACCTTACAATGATATTTCGTGTGCTCTTTTAAAAATAGTGAATTTATATAAGTCAAATGAAATAAATTCCAAGTCAGAAAAAATATTTAATGTAATGGGATTTCATAATATTTAAATTACAAATTGCTTAATGGCTGTTGCATGAGGGTTCTTTCTTATACTACTATTTTATGTATCTTTTCCCAACTTTTGCCTCTCCCAGTTATTTATTACCGATATTCATCAGCAAAATGAGATCTCTAATATTCTCACTCCTAGACAATGAAAGGAGAAAGCTTGATATCTACTACTTTTTTTCTACTCTAAATATAGTTAATAGTAGAATGACTATTCCATTGTTATTCAAATTACCTTTCAAGCCAATCCACTTAAATAAAATAATACAGCTGATATATAATAAGCACTCTATATTGCAAAGCATCTTACTAGGTTAACTCATTTAATCCTAATAGCTGCACATTAAACTTAACATTATTATTTTCTTTTTACAAGGAATGAGCAGAGGCTTATGGAGGAGAATAACCACTTGAGGTCACAGTGCTCATACAGATGGAGCAGAGCGACTGGAAGTCTGTGACTTAGCCTTGGTGCTAATCCCATACACTTCTCTTTTTGTCCTCGCCCAACATACTACTCCAGGCCATTTTTTTCCCTCTTTTCGAACCAGTTCTCTAACTGGTTTTCCAATTGCCTTTTTCCAGTTAATTCACTCCCCACACACAGTCAAATGGGAATTTATGGCTTCTCTGCTTAAAACCTCATAGTCACTTTTCCACGGCCTGAGGTTGAATTTTAAATCTTTGCAGCACCAGCAAGATTCGGCATCATCTGCACTGTGCTGAGATCTACACCAGTGATTTTCAAATGTGTCTGCATAGAAGAATCACTCAGGTGATTTCAAAAACTACTGAAATCGGAGCTCTGCCCGAGACCGTTTAAATAGGATCTCTGAGCAGGGCGGCCTATCCAGACAATTGCTAAGCTCAGTCAGACCTAAGAACTCCGCCCTTCATGTGTCCTTTGAGACCACTCTTCACTCTGAGTTCTATGAGGCTTTTTCTTGCATTTACTATTTACTTATTTGTTTATCATTTAGTGTATTAAACTCAATAATCTATACTAATGTCTAATCAACATAACCTTTGCAAACAGGCTGATTATAATTCATACAGTTTGTGATCCATTGTTGGTCTTCATTGTAAGAAAGCCCCATATGTAATCTAGTGCAGATAATTCAACAGATTACTAATTTATCACCAAGTTTCTATGCATATGATGGCAAATCATCAGCTATAAATGTGAAAAATAAACAAAATGTTTATCAAGTTATTTTGTAAATTCAATCTCCTACATTGAAATAACATTTTTGCATTATTCATAATTAGTTATATAATCATATATTACATATTCAATAAAATTTCACGATTATGAGAATTTGTAACTTCATTAAATTATTTATTGACTCTATTTCAGGGTCCTGGAATAAGAGTTTAGACATGGGCAGAGTTAATTCAGATATGATTCTTGTTTTCAAGATGATTATAATTTATTAAATAAGATAAGCTAGGTATGAACCTAAATAATAACTGTATTCTAAGACAGGAAATCACGCAGTATGATGGTAGTGACAAAACAGTTACGGGATGAAGACACACAGCGGCACAGCTCTAAGGCATAAAAAGAAGCCATCTTAAGTCCCCAAAATATTCATGGAAGACAAAAGAATTATAACAGTATTTCTCCACTGAGACAAAAAAAAAGTGCTCCATGTATTTCTATATTGTGTGTACACAGAAAACCTTTTACTATTTCCTAAGACAATATTTGAGTTATAATTCAGTTTATAATTCTTCTGATATGTTTGGAAATAAGTAGGGAAAATAATTGGTAAAAATATCTTCCTTCCTATAACAGTGGCATAAAATATGTATTTTAATCATCAACAGATTTTAGAAACTGCTCCAGAAAAGAATTTGAAACACAAATCTTGCATGCAGCTGGCATTTACAGTGTGTTATCTCCCTAATGCAGTGCCATCATAGGTAAATGAAGAAAATGGGTTTTTTTATATTTTAGATTAGCCACAAGAGGGAACTCATGGAAACCTGTTAAGGTAAGTGAAACATATTAACAATGGCAAAAAATGTTAGTCTGCAGAGTTCAAACAAAGTTCATTCTCCTATTATGTTTTAGTCCTGTGATGCTTGAAAGGAAGTTCTGAAGAAACCAATGACTTTTTCTATAATTCCTGAACTCATCTCATAACTTTTCAGTGTTTTGTGAGTGTCCTATTATAAGATTTGATTAGGTGATTAATTATTTTTTTTCCCCAGGCAAGGATTAGAGGTAATTTACTAGACATGATTTTGCACTGACTGAGCTTCTCTCACTTTGTTGCTCTGGGATCTTGAAGCCATTTAATCCAGCTGCAAGTGATCTGATGTGCCTCTTTCCACTAATATTCAAGGAATAACAACAAAAATATTGATATTCACACCACTTTTACAAAAATGCTTCAATGCCTGTGAATAATACAAATCCGGAAGTAAGTAGTAATTATATTATAGTGTTGGCATTTCAAGTTTCACACCCGTATTTGGCCCTGGAAAGATAGTGAAAGGGATCTTATCTCCTCCAGATTTGACTATAAGAGCTATTGAGATTGAATTCAAAGGTTTAATTCTTCTTGACATTTCTCCTCCTCTGGGGCAAGCATCATTTCAAATGCTGATCAATAAAGGGAGAGACACAGGGCAAGCCATCAGCACCCACAGTGAAACACAAGATATACTGATAAGAGAATATGTAGGTAAAGCTAATTTGCTGGCTTCCACATTTGGTGATCTCTTTTTCTCTACAGCTCCTGGTAAATATCTAAATATAATTATCTGATTAAGTTAATGTTATAAAAAATTCTGTACTAGTTGTATAGTTTAATTTGTTGCTAAGCTTGGTTTCTTCTTTTTTCCCTTGGATGAAAATATATTCGTGGCCAAAAATAAATAAATAAATAAATGGGGGTATTTAATGTATAGTTTAAATATCTTAACCCCCCGCTCTCTATATAAAGGACATGAAGCAGTGTTTTAGTTTGTAAGAATTAGACTGAGAATCATCTCAGCATCCTTGTGGACTTGCTGTAAAACCTTAATAAATACCATAGCAATCATTTTTGAAAGCAGTTCATGCTGTTAAACTTTTTAAAAAATCTTTTAAGATTTAAAAATATAGTAATAAAAATTCAGCACCTTACATTAACTGTATTTCCATCATTGTTGTCTCATTGTATTTTCAAAGGTTCTCCACATTCCAGAAAACAAAATTTACATTACAGAAATTAAAGATCACTGTAACCCACAGTGTCAGAAACGAACCTGAAAACCAGGGGTCATGATTGATGCTCAGGTTATCGTTGCACCATTTTTTTTTTCTTGCAACCATTCCAAGTTCTGAGAGAGAATGTATCACTGTATATTTCAGAATGTTTGAGACCTTGTTAATTTTTTTTTAAAGATTTTATTTATTTGACAGAGATCACAAATAGGCAGAGAGGCAGGCAGAGAGAGAGGAGGAAGGAGGCTCCCCGCGGAGCAGAGAGCCCGATGCGGGGCTTGATCCCAGGACCCTGAGATCATGACCTGAGCCGAAGGCAGAGGCTTCAACCCATTGAACCACCCAGGCGCCCCAAGACCTTGTTAATTTTTATTGCAAACTTAGCCGATCATATGTACCCTATGGAAATACTTGAAATACCAATTTATTTACCCTACTCTAGAATTACAGAATAGGAATCTCTTTGTAATCTCTTTTCAAATTGGCATTTGAAAACTTACCTACATATCATACTATTTTGCAGAAATTCCATGAGTAAGTGAATTTATTAATCCCTATAATCAATATACATTCACTTACAATGTCTTTTTTAATACTAAGGCAGTAGCCAGAAAAGTCTTCCATAGATGTCCATGTCCTAATTCTTGGAACTTGTGCATATGTTAGATTATACAGCAAAGGGTAATTAAGTCTGCACATGGATGGGGCACCTGGCTGGGACAGTTGGTTAAGCAGTCAACCCTTGGTTTCAGTTCAGGTCCTGATCTCAGGGTTGTGAGACAGAGCCCAGTATCAGGCTCCACACTCAGTGGGGAGTCTGCTTGAGATTCTCTCTCCCTACCCCTCCCACTTGTGCTCTCTCTAAAATAAATAAATAAATATGTTTTTTAAATTGTATATGGACAGGCGCCTGAGTGGCTCAGTGGATAAAGCCTCTGCCTTCGGCTCAGGTTGTGATCCCAGGGTCCTAGGATCAAGACCCGCATCGGGCTCTCTACTCGGCTGAGAGCCTGCTTCCTCCTTTCTCTCTCTCTGCCTGCCTCTCTGCCTACTTGTGATCCTGTCAAATAAATAAATAAAATCCTTAAAAAAAATAAATTGTATATGGAATTAAGATTGCAAAATAACGGACCCTAAAATAGGGAGATTATTATCTAGGTGGACCCAATGTAATTACAAAAGTACTTAGAAGTATACATGGGAGGCAGGAGAGAGTGAGAAGATGTGATATGCAAGAATTGGGGGCAGAATGCAGCACTGCTACTTTTGAGGATGGAGAAAGGGACTGTGATCCAAGGAAGGCATTGGACTGTGGGAGCTAATGAAACAATGCCTCCATCCCCTAGAGCCTACAAAATGGAATGCAGTCTGCTGATACCCTGAAGAAAGCCCAGTGAGAACTACATCAGACTTCTGACCTACAGAACTATAAAATAATAAATCTGTGTTGTTTTAAGTCATTAAGTCTGTGATAATTTGTAACATACTCTAGAAAGCTACTGTAGATTTTGTTCCCTGGAAGTGAGGTGCTTCTGTGAACAATACCTACAAATGTGGAAGTGACTTTGAATTTGGGCAGTAGGAAGAAGCTGAGATTTTGGAGGACTTGATAGAAAACCTGTAGATTGCCTTAAACATACAGTTAGTAGTAGTATACATATTAACAACACTTCTTAGGGAGAACTCAAAGTGGGGAGCATGTAGAGAAAACATATATTGCCTTAGAGAATTCCTAAACTGTTTTGAACAGACTAGAAATATGAACCATAAAAGCACTGTTGGTGAGATTTCAGAAGGAAATGGGGAAATGTTCTGGGAAATGTGAGGAAAGGGAATCCTTGTTGAAAGAAAGCTTAGTAGAGCGTTGTTTTATTATATGAAAAGCAGAACTTGTAAATGAGGAAAATAAACACTTGATAAATAAAACACTTGATAAAGGAAAATAAACATGAAAAGACTTTAAGGAAAAGATTAAAGACATAGTCTTATCTCTTTTCGCTGCTCAAAGTAGAATAAAAGAGGAAAGTGATGAATTAATGGAAATTTCAGGATTTGAGGTGTTCAGTCAGAACAATAAGCCAAACTGAAAGTAACAAACAAGCCTTTATTTACTGCTACAATGAGAACAAAAGGCAAAAAAGGGCACTGGCTTGCCAATGTTCCATTTTTCTCCAGGGAGAACCACCATGGGAGAGAGGAAAGTGGATACATGCCAGACAAAGATAATTAACTCAACTGTCAAAGATCTCTGAACAGAAGGCTCCAGCCTATTTATGAGCCCATGGGCTAGGAAGTGGGAGAGAAAGAAGGGCTAGGAGTGGGATGGTACTAATTAGAAGTTGAGAAAAATGCCTCAGTTAAAACCTCTATTAATCAAGTCTTTGCAAAGGTAGCTGGAAAATTTCTCTGTTGAGGATCCTGATTAGAAGGTTTTAGAATACAGGCACCTGTATTAGGAATACCACCATGCATATGAGCATGGCTGACCTGAGGAAGGAAGGGGATGCTGAGTCCTTGAGCGAGACTATAAGGCACTGGCCACGCACCAGGCTTTTAAGGCAAAGCCTTCTAATTGCCTGTAGTTGGACTCAATAGGTCCCACATAAAATTTTGGCCTATAGTCAAACTCCTCACAAATTTTTGCTAATATTTCAGAAAGATTAAAAGATAAGAGTATTCAGTCACAGAATAAGGCATCTGAACCAACCAAGTATGTGCTGGATGAATCCCCCTCAGCCATCTCAGCAGAAGATTAAAAATAGAACTGGGCTATTTAAGAAAGTGTTGTGAAGGGAACTCTTGTCCAATGGAGCGAATTCCTCTGTCATACACTGGACCCCCACAGAATTCTTGAGAATTTTCAATCAGCAGAATTTGCTGCCATTTGGGACCTGAAAGGACCAAGAAAGTGGAATGAAAAAAGGCTGTTGTACCCTCAAAAGTCCAAAGACAAGAGTGTCTGGTAAAACTACTCGGCCACTAACACATGCTACTTTTCATAAATAGGAAAGGATGACTCGAAGAGTGGAGCCATGAGCCCAGAGTACAGAGATGCACCACCGACTCACAGGCATTGAACCCAGCTGGCACAGCTTAATTTTGATAATGCTTAGGAGTAGTGATTCATTTTTTTCCACCCATTTTCTCCCATTTTGAATGGGAATATTGGTAGACATTACCATTCTTTTCTCACCATGTATTTCAGAAAGAGATAGCTTATCTTCTCATTTTCTGGGTCCACAGATGGAAAAGAATTTTGCTCCAGGATGAATTATACCCAAAGCCTTATCTAGATCTAATTTAGATGACTTAGATGATGAAATTTTGGCCTTTCAGCTGATGAGATTAAGATGAGATTTTTGGACTTTGAGTTGATGCTCCAGTGGACTGAGACGTTTTTTTGGAGGTCTTGAGGTGACATAAATGCATTTTGAGTGTGGACGGATAATGAATTTTTGGAGCCTAGAGGGCCCTGTGTGATAGGAACAATGCCCCACACCTCTACAAAAAATGTTCATATACTAATCCATGGAACATATGAACACACTAAATTACATAGTAAAGAATTAAGGTTGGAGACAGATTTAAGGTAGCTAATCAGCTAACTTAAATTAAAGATACCTTCCTGGTCTACCTAAGCAGGTCCCACATAGTCACAGGATTCTGAAAGCTGTAAGAGGAAGGCAGAAGAAGAGAGTCTGGGGGAAATGTGACTATAGAAGAACAATTACAGAGATGCAAAGTTGCTAGCTTTGAAGACAGAGAAAGGAGTCATGATTCAACTAATTTGGGCAACCTCTGGAAGCTGGAAAAAGCAAGGAAAGGGATTTGTCCCTAGAGCTCCCAGGAAGGAATGCAGCTCTGTCAACACTCTGATTTTAGCCAAATGAGATATGTATACAACTTGTAACCTTCAGAATTGTAAGATAATAAATGTCTGTTCTCTTAAACCATTGTTTGCAGCAATTTGTTACTGCAGCCATAGAAATAGAAAATTAATACACCCAGGATGCTGAAAGTCTTGACGTACTTATAAATCAAACAGTATTTGTAATCTCAAAAATGCTACAACCAGGGTCACCTGGGTGGCTCAGTGGGTCAAAGCCTCTGCCTTCAGCTCAGGTCATGGTCTCAGTGTCCTGGGAACCCATATCAGGTTCTCCAATCAGCAGGGAGCCTGCTTCCCACTCTCTCTCTGCCTGCCTCTCTGCCTACTTGTGATCTCTCTGTCTGTCAAATAAATAAAATCTTTTTAAAAAATGCTACAACCTAGCATTAACTCAACTTAATGCCTGCCTTTTATTTTTTTATGCATTGATTTACCCATTTCAAAAATCTCCCTGAGGTTTTTGTAATTTAATTATAAAAATCAGCTGATGTCTATCTGTTAAGTAAAAGCCTAAAATGAATTAAAATCACAATTAGCACCTTGAGGATATCAAATAATTTTAGGGATTTTATGTAAATATCATTTTTCTCTACTCGGTACGTATGAAACTGCACAAAAGAAAAAAAAAAGTAATGTAGACTCTTTGAATCTCAAGAATGAATAAGCCTTTAAAGGCCAGAGTCTCTAACAATACTTCCAATGCTTTTCTCTATTTCTCAGCATCCCTTTGAATTTGTTTCTAGTCTCGCTTTTGTAATACTCTCTACATTCTGAAGCATCTTATTCTGTCCCTGGATTCATCAAATCAATGCAATTTTTGTTATTGTTACCTATAATTTCCATAATGTTGAAGGTGTGATTAACTGGTGATCCTAATGCCACCAACCTTAACTAAAGTTTTATTTGTAATAGAAGAATAGATGAATTTTAGAACATTTTTGTTCTCTTGGCCTTCCACTCAAGCCTTTTGTATATGATTCTGCCACACAGAAATTTGGCATTTACTGCTTTTGTCCATCTGTCATAACAAAATTTTGCTGGTTTTAAAATGTGAGAAGACAACTATACTTGAACATAAGTGCCAGCAAAACACAGACGTAATTTTTAACTCTGCATATCATTTCTAGTTTGGGCATTATGAAGTCTGTACCAGATTTGATTTTTAATAGAAAAAAAATAAAAGATCTGTTTGAAACTTCATATCCCACTGAATGCTTTGTACATGTCAAAATTTTGTTTTTATCCTATACTACATTCAACAATGAGAAGAAACTAAATCACTACTGTCTTTGTTAAAGATCTAAATTCCATATAAAGATACTCAAAGTAAATCAGATGATGCATGTGAAAGCTAAAACAGGACAAGTATGAGAGGATGTTACTTTAGAAATAAAAATATCATTGAGCTTCAGGTAACAATAATCTAAAATATTTTGACCTGAATCATCATTTTGAACAATTATTTTTGAATTATTTGGCAGAGGAGTGATATTTTTCAGAATACAACACATTATTTAACACATAAAGACTAGACTACTTGGCACTTTTGACTCTACAAGCAATGTAACTACTGTACCAATAAGATGTTTAAAGATAGAGAACACTAGGCAGTTGCTGGTGAATAAACTATAATATGCTTAATATCTGTTTTTCCTAATTTTCTAAACTGTGAGAAAAACATTGAATGCTGAAAAAATATCTGTGCTGATAAGATTAGACAAAAATAAGTTAAACACACTCATTAAATATAAAAACAAAGCATGTATTTGGTAGAATATATTTATATAATATGCATACTTTACATACTAGGAAATTTTTCTAGTATATTCTTAATTTCTTCAGGGAGGCTAATATATATTAAAAGTGATAAAAGAAAAAAAATTAAAAAGTGAAAAAATATATTTTTCAGTTGAGTATGGTTTTTAGTAAGAAGCAATCTTAATACTTTAATCCTAAACCAAAATAAAGGACACCTAATGGTTGATATGAAAAGATATATAATCTAAAATGATTTATTCAATACTTAAATATTTAAAAAAAAACACTAAATCTTAGCTGCTAAGACTTCCTCACTTTTATGTTAAATTTTCTATATCTGTGACCTCTTTAAAGGATCAGGAAGGATGGCGACGGGAGTATTTTACTTAGCCTTCAACATCATTTATTCGTCTTTGTATTGGAAATATATTCCCACAGTTCATAATGAAAAGAATACCTAAGGGTATACAAAAGTCCTTTTTCTCCCTTTTGGAAAATTCTTTCAATTCTTTTCCCCAGAGACAACCAGCAATATCAGTTTCTCATGTATCTTTCTAAAGCTAATTTTGCACTTATTAAAATAGAAATATATTTTTTCACAGTATATCAGTTCATAGAGAATTTGCATATTCTTTTCAGTGGCTATAGGATATTCAGTTATTAAATGTTATGATTTGCTGTTTGTATTTAAAAAATCTTTTGCCAAAATTTTGTGATATTTTCAATGTTATCTCATATAGTTTTTCAAATACTGCTGTGAACCAATTATTCAAATTTTATACATAAGTATTTCAAGACTCAGAGAATTAAGTAATACCTGGCTATAGGTCTAGGGTCTAGGATTTTCCAGGCCCACACTCACACAGATAGGGCAGACTCAACCCCATTTCTGGCCAATTTCTACCCCACACCATTGTCCATTTCAACAAAACATTGTGCCCCATCTTTTTGAATTTTTATCATTTCAACAACCACTTTATATTTTATACAATTTTATATAGTAAAGCTAGAGGTTGTGGCATATAGTAAAACTAAATCAGTTGACCTATGGCAAAACTCAAAGTAGTATTCCTCTGATGTATGTTAAAATTTATGTAGCAGTGCTGGAGAAAATGTGGAGAAACCAATACTCTCAAATATTGATGTCAATACTGTGTGAACTATTGCAGCTGAATAAATTTAAAAACAAATAACAACAAAAACCTCACACATCCCTTTTATCTTATGAAACACATTATTTGATGTTGAACTTAGTATATTACCCTCTATTATATAAAGCTGATTTTTTTCTTTCTCTTTACAATCAACAATATGTACAAAATATGCACTCAACTCTCTTTCACCAGAATTCTCTTCCCTCAAATTTTTGATGTAATAAGACAATTTGACTTAATTAAACTGAATAAATTGTGACTCGTAATAAATAATTGATCTTCAATTCTACTAGAATAAAGATATACTAATAGAGACAATTGCTAACATCAAACTGAAATATGAAATATTTCAACACTAAAATATGAGAAAATTATAAACAGAGGCATTTGTAAAGGTCCATTTATTTCTTATGATTATAATTAGGTGGCAGTCTTCTCTAGTTTTCTGCTGAGCTCACAGCTTTCTATCATCTCTGGGAATGACAATAAAAATACCAAAGTGAGGATGCCTATGTTGTGTGATTGCCATATTGGACACACTATTTAATCCAGGTGTAATTACCTGTGCTAAACTTGAGCAAATCAGCTTCTCTCTAGACGGAATTTGAAATCTCAAATGGGAGAAAGAAGTCATCATGTGGCCTCAGAAAAACAAGGCATAAGAATGGACTCACAGTCTATATATATCGGCTAATACTCTACTAACCATCTATAGTCTTTTATTTCCTAAATCTTAGTTGTTTAACTTTTCCTTCTTGTATCTTTCCAAAGGATTACCTCCTCCCCACATTTCTTGGTATTATTATTTACTTGAAGCATTGATTTTTTTCTATTTATTTGTTTAAAAATTAATATAAATTATGTACTTCAATATGTTCCATCTTATTCAAGGTACAGAAAAGCATTTCAAAAAAAGGCCCCATTGTTCAACTTTACACATACATACATACATACATAGTTAACTTACACTCAGTGAAAGACTGAGAGTAGCAAGAAAACAAGAATATAGTATAATTTAATGTAGTAACAAATTCTATAGAGAAAAGATCAAAATAATAATATGTAAAGTAAGAAAGTTGAGCAGGAAAGCTATTCTGGATAGGATGATCAGAAAGAGATGGCATTTCCTCAGACTTCAATGAAGTAAGAAGTGAGACTATAAACCTTAGGGAGGTCTGGAGAAAGATTGTTTTAATCTGGAAAAATAGTTACATTCAAATGTCCTCATGAAGCATTATGCCATGGCAGTTAGTAGTAGATAAGAAACAATGCCTGAAATAGTAATAATAAATGTGTGCAAATTATTGTTTGGCAGTTTAATTTCTTGATTTAAAAATGAAAACTGTAGTACTCCTGGGGAAACTGGCTGAAGAGAAGGATCTTGGGCTCATCTTGTCCCATAGATACATTTAGATAATGCCCACATCAGAGTAAGTAAACCAGAAAATGACCTGAGGACTGTAGGAACAGACTTCACAACTAAACGCAGAGAGGAGATCACACGGGAGAAGACAGGAAAGGCAGAGACGTGGTCAGGGCTAAAGATATCCATGGGACTGTTCAGGAGAGGAAGGAAAGTGATGAACACAGAGACAGGAGAGAAACAGATCCCATACCAGTTACCCTAGGTATGGGGTACCCAGAAGGAGAAGATGAATCCTATAACACCTGGCTTTGAAAACCAGAGGAGCCTAGGTTTTAGGTTCTTACAATCAGTATGGCTTAACACCTAAAGCTTAAAGAATCAGCTACTCAGCTCTAGGAATGCCAGAGGGCTATAGGAAACTGAGACCTCACCCTTAAACAGACAGCACAACTAACAGCACTGCTGAAATATTACATGGAAACAAAAGTTCGAAAAATGCCTGGGATATATGGGAAGGATATTTGTTTACTAATCTCAGGACAATGAGCCAGAGGAAGGAGAACCTTTGGGAGAGCTCTCAAAAAAGTAAGAACTGGTGGGCCATTTCCCACACCCACCCTCCAGCCTAGCTACACAGACTCCTTCAGGAACCAGCACAGCCTATACACTCTCCACCTAGGTTGATACCAGTGTGCCCCATCCCCATACACTTCTGTGGATCTACCACCTCCAACCTGCTGGCCGCCACAGGAATTTCACTAGGTGGCTGCAGGTCCTCTCCTGCAGCAGATCAATGTCAACCTTGCTGGCACTGTGTGCCCTACATCTGCATTCTCCTGTGGACCTACCCTTCCAATAGACCCTTGGCCAGAACCCATCCAAAGTGGTGTCACAAGCCTGTGGTTTGCAATAGCCCTGAAAGTGGCCAGTATCATTCCAAAGTGACATGGCCCAGGAAGAGGGGAAAATAACCATACACACCAGTCCAAATGCAGCCTCAGTAATGGGCTAGGAGTAGATACCAGGTCTGACTGCAGATCCTGCACACCAACAAAAGTTTTTCGGGGGCAACACAAGGAAAGTGCCCTACAATTCAGGGCTACTCCATCTCTGAAAAATGCCTAGTCTGATTTGATTCAAAACCAAGCCAGCCCCAGACTAGCCCACTAACAATGCAAGGATAAAACCCTGTCTACAACAGCCAGAGAGTCATTGTAGATGACTGGACTGAAGGCAAACATGGCTCAACCACAGAAGTGGGGTGCATATAATATGCACAGGAGACACCACTGAAGTATCAAGTACTGGTGAACAGGGGACACTGCATGCATGGAACCACAGAAACTCTTCTTCATAAGGCCACTACTTTAAAGAGCAGGAGACATAGCTGACTTTCCTAACACATAGAAATAGACACAGAGAGTTAGAAAAAATTAGGAGACAGAAGAATATGTCTCAAATGATAGAAAAGGACAAAGTCACAGCAAGAGGGCTAAACAAAATGGAGAAAAGCAATATGCCTGATACAAAAATTTAAAGTAATGGTCATAAAGATATTCATTATATATAAGAAAAGAGTGGAGGACCAAAGTGAGAGCCTCAACAAAGAAATAGAAAACATAAAAAAGAACCAATCAGAGATGTAGAACTCAATAACTGAAAATAAAAATATACTAGATGAAATAAATAGACTTTTTATATTTATATGAAATAAATAGATGAAATAAATAGAAGAAGCAGAAAAAGGTATCAGTGGCCTGGAGGACATAGTAATGGAAAACAATCAAGCTGAAAAGGAAAGAGAAGAAAAAAAAAAGGTAATAAAAAATGAAAATAGACAAAGGGAACTCAGAGACACCATCAAGCACAGTAACAGTCACATTATAAGGATCCCAGAAGGAGAAGAGACAGAATAGAGAAGAGAAAACTTATTTGAAGAAATAATAGCTGAACACTTCCTGAAAATGGGGAAGGAAACAGAAATACAAATCCAGGAGACACAGAGAGCACCCCCCCCCCCAAAAATCAACCCAAGGAGGTCCACACCAAGACACATAGTAATTGCAATGGTAAAAAGTAATGACGGAGAATTTTAAAGTTTTATTTATTTATTTATTTATTTATTTATTTATTTGATGAAGAGAGATCACAGGTAGGCAGAGAGGCAGGCAGAGAGAGAAGGGGGTAAGCAGGTTCCCTGCTGAGCAGGGAGCCTGATGCAGGGCTCAATCCCAGGACCCTGAGATCATGACCTGAGCAGAAGGCAGAGGCTTTAACCCACTGAACCACCCAGGAACCCCTATGAAAGAGAATTTTTAAAGTAGCAAAGGAAAAGGAAACAATTTTATAAAGTGAAACACCATAAAGCTGTCAGCCGATTTTTCAGCAAAAACTTTGTAGGACAGAAAGAAGTGGCATGATATATCCAAAGTCCTACAAGAAAACATCCTGCAACCAAGAATACTCTATCCAACAAGGCTATCATTTAGAATAGAAGGAAAGATAAAGAGTTTCCCAGATAAACAAAAGCTAAAGGAATTTATCACCAGCCCTACACTAAATGTTAGAGGAGATTTTTTGAGTGGAAAGGAAAGACCATAAGTGAGAGTAAGAAATATAGGAAACATAAAAGCAGTAAAGTTAAATATATCTATAAGATCAGTCAAGGGATTCACAAAATAGAAGTTTGAAAAGTATGACAACATACCTAAAATGTGGGGGAAGATGAACAAAAAATGAGTTCAAATTTAAGCAACCATCTACTTAATATAGATTTCTAAGTGCATAAGATGTTATATATAAACCTAATAGTAACCACAAGTCAAAAACCAGTAAAAGATATGTCAAAACTAAAGAGAAAGGAATCCAAGTACTTCACTAAAAAAAGCCAACCATTGTGAGAGAAGAGAGCAAGAGAAGAGAGGAACAGAGAACTACAAAAACAGCCATACAAATAATAAGATGGCAATAAATGCATAGCTTTCAATAATTATTCTGAATGTAAATGGACTAAATACTCCAGTTAAGACATAGGGTCATGGAATGGATGAAAAAGCAAGACCCATCTATATGCTGCCTACAAAAGACTCCTTTCAGATGCAGGCGAAAACACATTTATTATGCAAATGGCAATGAAAGGAAAGCCAGGTTAGCAATACTTACATGGGACAAGATAGACTTTAATACAAAGACTGTAACAAGAGAAAAAGAAAGGCACTATATAATCATAAAGGGAACAATCCAAGAGTTATAACAATTGTAAATATTTATGCAAGCAACATGGGTATGACCAAATACATAAAGCATCTAAGAGCAAACATGAAAGAAGTAATTGATAGCAATACAAAATAGTAAGGAACTTTAACACCTCATTTACATCAATGGATGGAACATCCAAACGGAAAATCAACAAGGAAACAGTGGTTCTGAATGACAGATTGAATCAGATGAATCTGACAGATATATTTAGAACATTCCAACCTGAAAGAAGAAAATGCACATTCTTTTCAGTGCACATGGAACATTCTCCAGACTAGATCACATTCTAGCCCAAAAAACAAGTCTCAAGAAATTAAAAAAGACTGAAGTGACACCATGCATCTTTTCCAACCACAATAAAATTAGAAGCCAAACACACACAAAAAATTCGGAAAGACCATGAATACATGGAAATTAAGTAACATACTACTAGACAGTGAATGGGTCAACTAAGAAATAAAAGAAATTTAAAAGTGCATGGTAACAACTGGTAATGAAAACACAAAACCTTTGGGATGCTTCAAAACCCTTGGGATGCAGCAGAATTGGTTCTAAGAAGGAAGTTTATAGCAACACAGGCTTACCTCAAGAAGCAAGAAAAAGCTCAAATAACCTAGCTGGACACCTAAATGAGCTAGGGGGAAAAAAAAACTAAAGCCAGCAGAAGGAGGCAAATAATAAAGATTAAAACAGATATAAAGGATATAGAAACTAAAAACAACAGAACAAGGAAACCAGGATCTGGGTGTTTGGAAAAAAAATCAATAAAATTGATAAACCTCTAGCCAGACAAACCAAGGGGGGGGGTAAGAGGGGGGGAGAAGAGAGAGAGAAAGAGAGAGAGAGAGAGAAAGAGAGAAAGGAATCAAATAAATAAAAGAGGAGATATAAAAAGCTAACACCACAGAAATACAAAAAATTATAAGATAATTTTATGAAAAACACTATGGCAACAAATTAGACAACCTAGAAGAAATAGATAAATTCCTAGAAACATACAATCTACCAAAACTGAAACAGGAAGAAATAGGAAATTGGAGCAGACCTGTAGCAAGCAAAAAAATTGAATCAGTAATCAAAAACTCCCAAAAATAATAGTCCAAGACACATTATATAAAGAATTAATGCCCATTCTTCTCAAACTGTTCAAAAAAAAAAAAAGAAAGAAAGAAAGAAAGAAAAGGAAAGAAAACTTCCAAATTCACTCTGCGAGGCCAGCATAACCCTGATACCAAAACCAGATAAAGACAAAAAGAAGAGAATGTGGGCCAATATTTCTGATGAACACAGAGGAAAAATCCTCAATAAAATATTAGCAAACCAAATCCAATAATACATTAAAAAAATCTTTCACCATGATCAAGTGGGATTTATTCCTCAGTTGCAAGGGTGGTTCAATATTAACAAATAAATCAATGTGGTACAACACATTAATAAGAGTAAGAATAAGAACCATACAATCCTCTCAATAGATGCAGAAAAAGCATTTGACAGAGCAACATCCATTTACAATGAAAAACCTTCAACAATAAAAGCTTACAATAAAAAAAGTAGGCTTAGAGGGAACAAACTTCAATGTAATAAAGGCCACATATGTAAAACTCACAACTAGTATCAACCTTAATAGGAAGAATTGGGAGCTTTACCCCTAGGTCAGGAACAAGACAGAGATGTCCACTCTCACCCCTGTTATTGAACAGAGTACTGGAATCCAAGTCACAGCAATCAGACAATAAAAAGAAATGAAGGGCATCCAAATCAGTAAGGAAGAAGTAAAACTTATACTATTTGTAGATGACATGATACTATATAAGGAAAACATGGAAGCCTCCACCAAAAGACTGCTAGAACTGGTAAACAAATTCAGTAAAGTCACAGGATACAAAATCAATGTACAAAAATTTGTTGCATTTTTATACAAAAATGATGAAGCACCACAAAGAGAAATTAAGAAAATAGTTCCATATAATTGCACCAAAAATAATAAAATACCTAGGAATAAACCTAACCAAAGAGGTGAGACCCTATACTCTGGAAACTAAAAAACTGATAAAAGAAATTGAAGACTATGTAGTGAAAAGAAGGACCATGTGCACCGCAATGTTCATAGCAGCAATGGCCACAGTTGCCAAATTGTGGGAAGAACCAAGAGCCCTTCAACAGATGAATGGATAAAGAAGATATGGTCCATATATAAAATGGAATATTATGCCTCCATCAGAAAGGATGAATAGCCAACTTTTGTACCAACATGGATGGGACTGGAGGAGATTATGCTGAGTGAAATAAGTCAAGCAGAGAGAGTCAATTATCATTTGGTTTCACTTACTTGTGGAGCATAAGGAATAACATGGAGGACATGGGGAGATGGAGAGAAGTGAGTTGGGGGAAATTGGAGGGGAAGATGAACTATGAGAGAGTGTGGACTCTGAGAAACAAACTGAGGGTTCTGGAGGAGAGAAGGGTGGGGGATTAGGTGAGCCTGGTGGTGGGTATTATGAAGGGCACATATTGCATGGAGCACTAGGTGTGGTGCATAAATAATGAATCTTGTAACACTGGAAAGCTAAAATAAAAAAAAAGAAGAAGAAGAAGAAGAAGAAACTGAAGACAACACAAAGAAATGGAAAGATACTCCATACTCATGAACTGGAAGAACAGATGTCGTTACAATGTGTACACTACCCAAAGCAATCTATATATTTAATGAAATCCCTATCAAAATACCAACGGCATTTTTCACAGAGCTAGAATAAACAATCCTCAAATTTACATGGAACCACAAAGGACAGGAAATAGCCAAAACAATGTTGAAAAAGAAAAGCAAAGCTGAAGGCATCACCATTCTGGACTTCAAGCTATACTACAAAGCTGCAGTAATCAAAATAGTATGGTACTGGCACAAAAACAGGCATCAATGGAACAGAATAGAAAGCCCAGAAATAAATTCACAATTATGTGGTCAATTAAGCTTTGACAATTCAGGAAAGAATATCCAATGGAAAAAAGACAGTTTCTCAACAAATGATGTTGGGAGACTGGACAGCTTATGCAAAACAATGAAATTGGACCATTTTCTTGCACTATACATAAGAGTAAATTCAAAATTGATGAAAGGCATAAACGTGAAGCCTGAAACCATAAAAATTCTCGCAGAGCACTGGCAGTAATTTCTCTGACATCGGCTATAGCAACATTTTTTTAGGTATAACTCCTGAGGCTATGGAAGAAAAAGCAAAAATAAACTATTGAGACTATATCCAAATAAAAAGATTTTGCACAGTAAAGGAAACAATCAACAAAACTAAAAGACAATCTCCTGAATGGGAGAAGATATTTGCAAATAACATAATCCAATAAGTGGTTAATATCCAAAATACATAAAGAACTTAACTCACACCAAAAGACCCAAATAAAAATGGGCAGAAGACATGAGTAGATATTTATCCAAAGAAGACATATAGATGGCCACTGGACACATGAAAAGATATCAACATCACTCATCATTAGTGAAATGCAAATCAAAACCAAAATGAAAAACCACCTCATACCTGTCAGTATAGCTAAAATCAACAACACACAAAAAAACCAGGTGTTGGTGAGGCTGTGGAGAAAAAGGAACACCTGTGCATTGTTGGTGGGAATGCAAACTGGTGCAGCCAATGTGGAAAATAGTATGGAGGTACCTCATAAAATTAAAAATGGAATTACCATATAATCCAGTAATTTTACTACTGTGTATTTACCCAAAGTGTGAAAACACTAATTTGAGTAGATACACACACCCCTATGTTTACTGCAGTGTTATTTCCAATAGCCAAATTACAGAAGCAGTTTAAGTGTCCATCATTAGATGAGGAGATTTTAAAAAACATGGTGTACATATCACACACACACACACACACACACATTACTCAGCCATAAACAAGATTAAAATCTTGCCATTTGCAACAACATGGATGGATCTAGAGTGTATAATGCTAAGTGAAATAAGCCATCCAGAGAAATACAAATACCATATGATTTCACTCATATGTGGAATTTAACAAAACAAAGAAAAAAAGAAACAAACCAAAAAAGACTCTTGACTCTAGAGAACAAACAGATGGTTACCAGAGGGGAGGTGGATGGGGGATGGGTGATATGAGTGAGGGAAGTTAAGAGTACGGTTAGCATGATGAACACTGCAATGTAGAGAACTGTTGAATCACTATACTGTACACCTGAAACTAATATTGCACTGCATGTTAACTACACTGGAATTAAATTTAAAAAAAAGATCACTCTCATTAGTCAGTCAGCTGGCATGTATGAGAAATAACATAGTAAATCAGATAGCATATTGTTCCACATATATTTTCATTTCTTCTCTTTGGTCATTATGTTCTCATTTACATTTTAAAGTGGAAGGAAAATCCCAGACTATCATATTATGGAATTGAAAACATCTTAATGGGGTTGTTTAAAACATTAAAAAAGGAAAAACAATGTACAGTTACATTTAAGTTGTCTGAAACAGTTCTTGCTCTACCTTGTACATCATTAATATAGAAACCTGAGTGAATGAATAATGAATGAATGAAACAAACAGACCTCAACTACCTCAAATATTTCTGGTGTTAGGAGGAACAGAAAAAAATACACTTTTTAAAAGCCTGATAGAAAGATATAAAATGTCAAAGCAAAAAGCTTAATGTACCAAATTGTAATATATTGTAGTATTGAGTTCAATCATTTAGACAGGTTTACTTTGCAAAGGGAAATTATTTATAAATCTTACTGTTTTGCCATCTGGTGACATAATGTAATGCTTACTTGTGTGATGGCATATTAAAGAAAAGTATTTCCTCAGTATGATGTTTAGGCTTCATAACTGCATTTGAGAGATTTTGAATAAATGTGCATTATTTATTTGTAAATGGATTATCTTAGGTTCATTCCTCACCTGACATACCAAAGAAAGAAACAAAGAAAGAAAGAAAGAAAGAAAGAAAAAAGAAAAGGAGGAAGAAAAACAATAGAAGAATGTATGTTTACCTCCTTCTACTTTCCTGCCTTGTAGAGCTTGATTGCAAAATGAATTATTTTATGCCTGGTTAGAGATCATTACAGTGCCTTCTCTCCATGGCTTTGCTGTAATTGTGGAATATTAAAGTAATCAGAAGTAGAACATGTTCATTTACATGAAGATGAAGTAAGGCTATTTTCAGTGATGGTTTCTGAGTTTTCTCTGAACACAACTGCATACTGTACCACAGCCCAGGGCTCTTTTTTCCTCAAAAGATGGAGTATTCCCTGAGTTCTAACTTGATATCTGACAAATATGCAGTAGATGCATTTCTTGGTCACTGCAAATCCTGTCAAGAATAATTGGTTTTGCACTTCTTTTAGCCTTGTATAGTGTAAGGAAGTAGTGGCAGTCTTTAATCACATGAAAAAGTACTAAGACATGAAAGCAATATGTATAGTACTTCTTTAAGCACATTGCCCAAAGATACCTAGTTCTTTCTCCTTTAGATCATAATTTTAACAAAAACAGAAGGCAGTGCTAGGTTTGCATGTCTACATTTATTCTGTGTATGTGCAGGCGCGCGTGTGTGGCAAATGTTAGCTGGAAAATGGTAATGAGCACTAATTTAATCTATTTCTTCAGTTGCTGAAATATGAATGATTTTCTCAGTTTTGCTCCACTGCTTCAATTAAATGTTGCTTCCTTTTGCTGTGAAAAATCATTCTAAATTTTTGCAAGTGCTTTGCAATTATGGATTTTCATATTTCAGAGGCCAGAGCCAACTACAATTGACAAACAGTTTTCCAAAGAACACACTTTTCTTCAAGAATAAATAATCTACCATGTCAAACAGGTCCCAGATCTTAAAATTCTACGAGAAGCTGAATCTTATAGTAGATTAAATATGTGAAGTTCGTTGGATATTGCTCACTTTGGTGCTTACTATGTGTTTAATGAATTTTCTTTCAAATTTTTGAAATAAATGTAATGACTGACAAATCAGAATTGCTTGAAAAGGGGTAAAGAATGCTGCTATTTCTCAATCTGCCACAATTTGTTCAAGGCTTTCCTTGTGAGAAGCAATTTTGATTAAAACAAAAGAGGAAGAGAGAAAAGAAAAGAAAGAAAAAGGAAGGAGGAAAGAAGGAGAGAAGGCTACATATTACAATCCTCAGTTTTGGAACGGACTAATGATCATGTCTTTGCAAATCTCAGTGGAAACTCTTCAACCCAGGATACAGGTTGAACATGAAACAGTAGGTGAAAAATTGATGGTTTATCTCTTCATGCATGGACTAGTTTGCAGATACTCTTTATTTATCAACCTGTCTCTATATTTGATATCTGAAGCCAGAATTACTAATAAACTGATGTTATATTAGTTGACCTATGCCTTCATATAGATGATTCATTAGTGACAATGTATCAGTACTTGGAAAATACCATAAAAACAATACTTTAAGGGTTGTGAAACTTAAGTAAAATAATCTATATATAATATCTTGCAAAACATATAGTGGGCATCCAGTTGATGATACCTATCCATAATATCTACCTGGCATTCATGGAGTTGAGAAAACTCACCAGTTCAGCAATGAGGGGCATACAATTTTCACACAAATAATCTTTAATAAAAATAATTACAATTACCTTAATAAAAAATCAACATTTATGGATTTGAAAGGATTGAGACTGCATGTATTAAGCATGAATAAATTAGACTCCATCCTCATAAAGTCCCTAAAAAGTTTGGTCTGTAATCCTTTCATGGGGTCAGACACCCCACAAAAGGGGGACATATGAGAAGTGCAAAAAAACAAAGTTATTATACTCACAAATCCTAGAAAGACAGAGTCACTACCTACCAATAGGGGACAGCATAGGGGGAGTGCCAAGGGAGTGGGCTTTCATACCTATGGGTGAAAGACATAAGCAAAAGACATGAGGGATTTTCATTGGTGCATTAGGTCACTGTCAGGCAGGGACAAGGAGAACCCATGACAGGGGCATCTAGCCTTATCACACTGGTGTACCTGGTCACCTGGGTTGTATGCTTACAGACTGTTTGTGGGGATGTGAGACAACAGAAAATGTTTTAAGATTTATGGTACAAGATTTTAAAACTATTATTATCATTACTTTACAGAGGGCAAAGTCAAGCCATCACAGAGGTGTTCTTTATCACACAGCCAGCAAGTGGTAAAACTGGGATTTGAACCCAAGTTGTCTGATATTATGTGACTCAGATTTAACCACTTTCCTGGCATATTCTTGAAGCCAAATAGTATACTTTTTCAGAAGAAATTCCTTATTAATTTACTTTTTAAAAAAAGTTAAATTCTGAGGGGACCAGAATGTGGCAAACTGTGTTGCTTAAATGAAGGGGAGAAGTGTCATGGCTCTTCTGGAAGAAGGAAAAGATAAGAGAAAAGAAAGAAAGAATCTGGGCAGCAGTTGTGTCTGGAGGCAGCTAGAGTGGCCTCACTATCTCTTTATGCTTCCAAGAGTTCCAACTCTTCCATCAAAATATATGACAGTCATGAATGGCTTGAAAAAGAGGACTGTTGGGGAAATCACTAAAGGTTAAATACCCTTTGGCACCTATATTTAGACATTTGTCTGCCTTTTCCCATCATCTTCTAGGAGCTGGGTCATGCTCTGGACACAGTAAGAATTTTTAACTAGGATTAGCTCCGGGATCATCCCCAGCTCTGCCACTAACTACCTATGGGAACTTGAGCAAGTGACATGATCTATATTTGTCTCAGATTTCTAGCCTTTTGGGCCCTAAGAGTTTATAATCTCATAACTTGAATTATTCCTTAAACTTTTCTCTAAAGTGCAAGATATCTCATAATGCCTTCTGAAAAAGAAACTCTGTATCACATGATTAAGTAAGTTGTTCATGGACTAAACTAAAAATGTAAAATAATACTGTATTCATACAAATATAAAGTTATATATCCTCGATGAAGAGAAATATTTTGGAATCATCTGTATGCTTTCTTATTTATTTTTGAGTTGTTATTTACTATAGCTCATATTTATCTTTAGTTTAAGAATCCCCATAACTAGGATACATTTGTTTAAATGAGCATATCCAACTACATAATGGGTAGAAACAGCTTAAATCTTATTAACTCTAGTGATTGCTCTCATAACCATTTCAATGGAAAAGGCATGTTGCTGCCAAATATTATCCAATATATTTAAGTCTCTCTGGTTGTATAAAAAGATAAAGTAACCCTGTAATATAACATATTCCAAAAATCTGGTGGTTCATGAAGTAAGAAATTATGGGCTTGGGTTTTTATAAAATTTGAAAGTTCAAGAGGGTAAGCAGATGGCTAGCTGTAGAATTTATTATACATTAAGCAATTGTTTTGATGTGCCAGGCAAAGTCCTAGAAGCTTATGAGATTGTAAAATCCAATGACCCTGCTTTAGACTGAGGGTTCAGCTCATGATACACATGCAATTTTAGAGATCGCATCTTTCTCTGGTTTATTATGTCAGAAACTCACACGATTCCACACGATTCATACCCTGCACTGTAATTTCTACTACTGCTCTTTTTTTAACCTCTTTCTTTCTCACCTTGCTATTTTATGCTTTTTTTTTTTTACAATATTACTAAGTTCAAGGTAATGAAGTGACAGCTCAGCAATACTGAATGATTTTCCAGTAACTTTTCAGTACTCCTAAGTAATAAAATTTTAGAAGAGATATAAACAATTTAGATACTCAATCTCATTGAGGACATACTGTCCTCAATGTACATGAGTAATTTTATTGCATTAGTTGGAGCTTTTGAACACATAGACACAGTAGGTTTTTTGTGGGGTTTTTTTTTGCTTGTTTGCTTTCATAAATACAGAAAATGCTTAAAATAAATTAAATTTCTTCAAAAAAAATCCAAAAGAAAAAAAAAGGTCTGCTATGTTAATAGCTGCAGACTATTTCTCAAATCAGAGCAAAACAAAGACAAATATCTTGCAAGACTAAAGAAACACTTTCTGGAGGATGTTTTTGGTGTGATGTTAAAAGTTTGCCAGTATGCTGTGAAAGAGTATGTCATAAGGCTCCATTTCAGGTGTTCCTAGTGAATGATGTGTAATAACTAAATATTGACTCAAAATCAGCTTGTAACAATTTACCACACCCCCAAGTTTTAGGAACTATATAGTACTTCTGTGTTTAAGATCATTACATGAATAATCACAACTCTATTAAATGCACTATTAAAAATTCAAATGATTCAGAATTCTAATGCAGGGACTAGAATATACTATTGTTCATCATTATATTCATTTTATTAAAGTCACTGAGTTTAAATGCATCTATACTATGTAGTGGTAGCTCTAATTTGGGGACATACTTGAGCAGGAATTCTTTAGTAAATAATAGATGCCTTTTTTTAAGATTTATTTATTTTTATTTTGGGGGGGCAAAAGGAGAAGGAGAGAGAAATTCAAGCAGATTCCAGGCTGAGCATGGAGCCCAAGGACACAGGGCTCAATCCCACGACCTTGAGATCAGACCTGAGCCAAAACCAAGAATCAGTCGCTTAACTCACTGCAACACCCAGGTGCCCCAAAACATGGATGTCTTTTAAATTTTTGAGTGACTTTTCTGCTCTACATGTTTTAGAGAAAACTTCAATGTCAACATATAACACCTAAAAGAACATTTTCCACAATAAACCTTCATTCAATATCCTCACTGCAGAGTGTTTTTTTGTTGGTTGCTTGGTTGGTTGGTTTTTAGTGTAGAGGACTGCGTTAATAGAAGTTTTTTACCCCTCCTCAGTTCTAAGGGGTGTTCATTAAAGATAGCTGGTATTTGATCTAGTAAACATGTTTACCTCCAGGCCAAATTAAGATAACTTTAAGAATTATTTATTTCAGGTCATTGGGGAAATGACTATGATTCAGTAGCAAGCTCTCTGGTTAAGTAAGGCTTCTTGTTTTAGGAAAGGTTTCAATACATGTTGAATTATTTATAAAGGCAGGAACTACGACCATGTGAACATTTTCAAAAGTTTAATACTAAAAAAAAAAAAAAATCTGTTGAGTGGGTGAAAGGGTCAGTGTGATAGAAAGCAAAAAGTATTGTACGATCCTGAGAACACTGGAGTATGCTCCTGATAGAAAATGAAACTGTACAAAACATTTTCCCTCTCTACAACTAAGCTAAATCCTCTATTAAAAAAAAAAAGAGTTGAAGCTATAGATCATCTCTAAAGTGGGCTGCGATGACATGGCTCCAGTATGAAGTACTTTTGCTTGAGGACAAATCTGACTCAGTTTTTCTTCTGT
The DNA here is from genome assembly GCA_004024625.1 of Mellivora capensis. Taxonomy (NCBI): domain Eukaryota; kingdom Metazoa; phylum Chordata; class Mammalia; order Carnivora; family Mustelidae; genus Mellivora; species Mellivora capensis. The sequence goes on along the minus strand of PISX010009251.1, from coordinate 36,411 downwards.
GTCATCCATATCATAATATCTTCCATGAAGCACTGCTATCAAAACTAAACGAGATATATCTATCAAGTATCCAGTTGAGTGCATGACATATTGAGGATGTTATGTAAAACTCGCTATTCCTTCAACTTCCCTCTTTTGCCCTGTTTCTCCCTTCCTAAGTTTATTTATCTCAAGATACTTTATACACAGGTTTACAAAATTTCTTGCAGATAGAGAATTACTATAGTACAAACATTCAACTGAGGGCTTCAAATCAATTCTATATAGAGAAATAACCCAAAATGTAAGCTATCTTTACAAACTTTTAAGGGAATGAACATAAGGTCAAAGTACACTGCAGAGAAATATTGTCTAGAGACAGGCACAGCCTTAAGTACACACACAAACACAAAGATTTTTCATCAAATAATATTCTGAGATTCAGTGGAAATTTAATTTTTTTGATAATCTGTAGAAATGCATGCTTCGTAGAAGTGACAGTAGCATTACTTTTATAAATTGGGCCATTACTTAACAAATCCAAAATTCAAACACATTACATTCTAAGTATCTATACGAGCTGTTGTATCTAAAAAAACATGAAAGATTGCAAAAGTACATAAAGTTCAAAGTCTTTATCAGTGGACATAAAATACATACATTAGGGCACTGCCCAGTTCAAATGTTTTTGAATATGATGAAAAAAGAAAAAGAAAAAAGTATGTATATACCTTAGGAATAGAATTTCAAATTCTAGTTCAATGATCAAATTTGCTAAGAGTGGCAGATTTTGTAAGTATAAAATAATTAGGTAATGTGTATATTACAAATCTCAGAAGTTGGGGTACCTGAATCTCTTCTCTGTGTTATAAAATCATGGACAACACACTCTATACACAGGATTTTTTGCGAACCACCTATATCACCTGCACAAATCTGGTAAATATTCCAGTCAACATTCACGGTTTGTATTTATACAAACCGTGAACAAACAAACAAACAAACATACTGAAAGTCACTCCCAAAATTATTCAGGAAGGTAAGATGATTTTATTGATTAAAAGTGAGAAAAATTGCTCTTGACATCTACAGATCCAGATTTCACACAAGTCCAAAAATACCTAGTCTTCAGTAAACTTGGGTTATGAATATGGTAACTTTTTCTTTGAGAATAAACATTTTCCACTGAGGAAAACTTGTAATTCAGTGTAGAGCCTAGTTTCAAAAAAGTCAATAGCAAAATATTAATATTTTCTTTAAGAAGCAATTAGTAGTTTTATGTGCTTACATTGAATTTTGTCTACTGGAGTGGTAGCCTTATAAATTCATTTTAAAGAGCATAATTCAGTGATTTGTATTTTTAATTTTAAGTTAAAATCCTACAAATTTAGGATAGTAATAAATCATTTAATAGAATTTTAATTCCCTCATATTTTTATACTTAAATTGTTAAACATTTCAGCTATTTATTATGCAGAAAAGTTTTGTATTTTAAGTCAGATAATGGAAGTTCTTATGAAGGGAATGAAGTAGGATAAAATTTAAAATGCAGTTAAAATATGTGAAGATGTTTAATTAAATTTATAAGTGGGTTCAGGCATTCCTCAAAGATAATGATAGTTACTACAAAATGTATGAACAAAATAATAAAATCTGTATCCTAAACAGAATGGCTTAAAATATTTTTGCTATAATATTAATGATTTAAATTTTATTATTGAAAAACTAAATTTCTGAAAAACAATTTTAATTTTTTTGTGTGATAGGAACGTGTAACATGTAGTCTCTTAATTTTTTAAGTGTGCATTACTGTTCACTGTAAGTACAATGTTGTTAGCAGATCTCTAGAAGTTATTTGTCTGGCTTAACTAAAATGTTATACTTGTTGGTTAGTAGCTTCCTGTTTCCTCCTTCCTCTAGCCCCTGGTGACCACCATTCCAGTCTTTAATTCTATGAACCTGACTACAGGCATACCTTGGAAATACTGTGGGTTTGGTTCCTTCCAGACCACCACTTTGTTTTGTTTTGTTTTCAAGTGCATATAAATGTCATGTCTATATTGTAGTCTATTAAATGTATAATATTCTGTATAGACACACCATACATAACAAATTAAAAATATTTTTATTACTTAGAATAATGCTAACCATCATCTGAGCTTTCAGTAAGTCACAATTCTTTTGTAAAGGTTTCACCTTGATGTTGAAGACTGAAGACTGATGAGGGTGGTGGTTGCCAAAGAGTCAACAAATTCTTAAAATACAACAATGAAGTCTGCCACACTGACTCTTCCTTGCATTAACGATTTTTCCGTAACATGCAATGCTGGTTGATAACACTTCACTCAAGTAGACTCTTTAGAATTGGAGTCAACCTTCTGAAACCCTGCTGCTGCTTTACTAACTAAATTTATGTAATTTTCTAAATCCTTTGTTGTCATTTTAACAATCTTCGCAGCATCTTTACCAAGAGTAGATTCCATCTCAAGAAATGACTGGATTTTGTTCATCAATAAGAAGCAACTTCTTATTCAAAAGAAGAAGAAGAAGAAGAAGAAGCAACTTCTCATTTGTTCAAGTTTTATCATGAGATTGCAGCAATTCTGTCAAATCTTCAGGCTCCACTACGAACTCTACTACTTTTGCTAATTCCACCACATCTGCAATTACTTCCTCCAGTGGAGTCTTGACCCCCTCCTCAAGTTAATCCATGAGAGCTGGAATCAACTTCTTCCAATTTCCTGTTGTTGTTGATATTCTGACCTCTTCCCATGAATCTTAAATGTTCTTAATGGCATTCTGAATGGAATCCATTCCAGAAATTTTTCAGTTTGCTTTGCCCAGAGCTATCTGAGGAATTAATATCTATGGCAGCTTGTAGACTTACAAAATCTTGAGAGCCAAAATGACTCTTTGATCCAGGGCTGCAGAGTAGATATTATGTTAGCAGGTGTAAAAACAACATTAATCTCATGGTACCATTCTGTCAGAGCTCTTGGGTGACCAGGTGCATTGTCAATGAGTAGTAATATTTTGAAAGGGATCTTTTTTTCCCTAAGCAGTAGGTCTCAATATTGAATCTAAAATATACAGTAAACCATGCTATAAACAGATGTGTTGTCATCTAAGCCTCCTTGTTCCATTTATAGAGCACAGGCAGATTGATTTAGCATAATTCTGAAGGACTCCAGGATTTTCAGAATGGTCAATGAGCAAGCATTAACTTCAACTTACAGTCACCAGCTCCATTAGCCCTATCAGCCTCCCCTTTGAAACTTTGAAACCAGGCATTGATTTCTCCTCTCTAGGAGTGAAAATCCTAGATGGCATCTTCTTTCAATAGAAGGCTGTTTCATCTACACATTGATGAAGGTGCAGCGACCTTCATTAATTATCTTAGCTGGGTCTGGATAATTTGCTGCTACTTCAACATCAGCACTTGCTGTTTCACCTTGCGCTTTTATGTTATGGAGACGGCTTCTTTTCTAAAACCTCATGGATGAAACTCTACTGGCTTCCAGCTTTTTCTTTTGTAGCTTCCTCACCTCTCTCAGGCTTCATAGAATTAAAGAGTTAGGACCTTGCTCTGGATTAGGCTTTGACTTAAGGGAATCTTGTATCTGGTTGGATCTTCTATCCAGACCACTAAAACTTTCTCTATATCATCAATAAGTCTATTTTACTTCCTTATCATTTACTGGAGTTGCACTTTTTTTTTAAGATATTATTTATTTGACAGACAGATATCATAAGTAGGCAGAGAGGCAGACAGAGAGGAAGGGAAGCAGGCTCCCCGCTGAGCAGAGAGCCCGATGCAGAGCTCGATCCAAGGACCCTGAGATCATGACCTGAGCCGAAGGCAGAGGCTTAACCCTCTGAGCCACCCAGGCACCCCACTGGAGTTGCACTTTTAATTTTCTTCAAGAACTTTTTCTTTGTGTTCACGACTTAGCCATCTCCCCCAAGAAGACTAGCTTTCTGCTTATCTCAGCTTTTGATGTGGCTTCCTCATTAAGCTTAATCATTTCTAGGTTTTGGTTTAAAGAGAGACATGCTACTCTTCATTTCATTTGAACATTCAGAGACAATTGTAGGGTTACTAATTGGCCTAATTCCAATATCATTGTGTCTAGGGACCTATGGAGGTCCAAGGAGAGGTAGGGACACGGAAGAACAGCAGGAACAGCCAGCAGGTGAAATAGTCAGAACACACACATTTATTGATTACATTTGCTGTCTTATATAGGCACAGTCTGTGGTGCTCCAAGACAATTACAATATTAACATCAAAGATCACTGGTTACATATCACCATCACAAATACAGCTGATCCTTTTTCTTTTTTCTAAAGATTTTATTTATTTATTTGTCAGACAGAGTGAGCACAGGCAGGCAGAGTGGCAGGAAGAGGCAGAGGGAGAAGCAGATTCCCTGCTGAGCAAGGAGCCCGATGTGGGACTCGATCCCAGGACACTGGGATCATGACCTGAGCCGAAGGCAGCTGCTTAACCAACTGAGCCACCCAGGCGTCCCAATACAGCTGATCCTTGAACAATGAGGGAGTTGGGACACTGACCCCTTGTACAGTCAAAAACCTACATATAACTTTGACTTCCCCCAACTTAACTACTAGTAGTTTCTACTTACTAGAAGACTTACCAATAACATAAACACTTAACACATATTTTATAAATGTATTAATTTTGTATGCTTACAATAAAGTAAGCTAATGAAATAAAATGTTATTATAAAAGTCATAAAAGGGAGTACCTTTATAATACTGTACTGTGTTTATAAAAAAATCTGTGTATAGATGGACTTGTAAAGCTCAAACCTACTTTGTTCAAAGGTCAACTATATATTAATACTGAAAATGTTTGAAATGTTACCAGAATTTCCAAAGTGTGACACAGAGATATAAAGAGCAAATGCTGTTGGAGTAATGGTGCCAATGGACTCGCTTGAATCAGCATTGCCAAAAACCTTCAATTTGTAAAAAAAAAAAAAAAAAAAAAAAAAAAAGCAGTATCTGCAAAGTGCAAAAAGTGAAACACAATAAGACAAGGTATGCCTGTAGTGAGTTCTGCATTATCAAACCCATCTCATGGCAAAAATTTTAAAGAAATTATTACAAGTTCTCTGTTTATATATCTATTGTGTTTACTGTAAATGTGTAGCATTTTCTATCCCCAGATGGTACTGCTAACATTAATTCATAAAAGAGCTCTATTTATTTGGGTTTTTTAAAGATGTTATTTATTTATTAGACAGAGAGAGAGAGAGAAAGAGAACACAAGCAGGGGAAGTGGCAGTAGAGGGAGAAGCAGTTTCCCTACTAAGCAGGGAACCTGACATGGGGCTGGATCCCAGCATCCTGGGATCATGACTGGAGCCAAAAGGCAGAGGCTTAACTGCCTGAGTCACCCAGGTGCCCCAAGAGCTCTATTTTATTGGGTTCAAAATAAGCACTTACACATTAACCATTTCTAGACTTATATATAAGAAAATATCTTATATATAAGAAAATAATAAACTTAAATATAAGAGAAACTAACCCAAATATTTTCAAGTTCACAGGCTATAGGGTAATTAGTAGTAAATAGAAGCTACTGTAACTCTGTCAGTTTAATTAACTACAGCATGGCTTAGAGTTATCAACATTGACTATAATATAGACACACGGTTTATAAGTCAATTAATTAAATCTTATCTCTGTTGGAAAATTTGTAAGCAAAAAAATAAGTTAGAATGATGGCTGATTTTGTCTATGTCTCATAAAGTTTTTGAGGGTAATCAAAACATAATTACTGATAGCAAGTTAATAGATAGGTGTGAGGTAAGAGTTTTTAGGTGAACATTTTAGCAAAAATTATGTCTTATGGTGTGTGTACTTAAAATTGTTTCCAGAATCTCTTTGTTAATCTGCAACTTCAAAGTTTTGTGAAGTTAAATAATAGAAATTTACTGAATATTTAGATAATTTCCAAATAAGATAAAATAATGAAAGATTAATTATTGAACATAGGTTTATCTACTTTGGACACCCTTATTACAGAAAAGCTAAGGATAAATTTGGATCTGTTAGTAAACATCTTCTGCCCTTTATTAGAAGATTGTACTGTGAAGAAGCACATATTTCAATGAATTATAAAATGTATCTGTAAATTTGCCAATCTAAATAATGCTGATTTGGGGTGCCTGGGTGGCTCAGTGGGTTAAAGCCTCTGCCTTCGGCTCAGGTCATGGTCCCAGGGTCCTGGGATTGAGCCCAGCATCGGGCTCTCTGCTCAGCAGGGAGCCTGCTTCCTCCTCTCTCTGCCTGCCTCTCTGTCTGCTTCTGATCTCTCTCTGTTTGTTAAATAAATAAATAAAGTCTTAAAAAATAAGATAAAATAAAATAAAAAATAAATAAACAATGCTGGTTTAACAGACAGTTCACGACTGCTTATACTTCATTTTCATTACAAATTACAGTTTGTAAAAGTTAAGAATTCTAATTGTTAGAACTTTAAAAACTCAATACCCAAAAAACAAATAATCCATTTAAAAAATAGGCCAAAAAAATAAGCCAAAAACATGAACAGACAATTCTCCAAAGACGACATCCAGATCCCCAACGGACATGTGAAAAGATGCTCAACATCACTCATTATCAGGTAAAAGTAAATCAAAACTGAAATGAGGTATCACTTTACACCTGTCAGAATGGCTAAAATCAGCAACACAAGAAACAACAGGTGCTGGTGAGGCTGTGGAGAAGGAACACTTGTGCACTGTTGGTGGGAACGCAAACTGGTGCAGCCAAGATGGAAAACAGCATGGAGGTTCCTCAGAAAGTCAAATATAGGATTACCCTATGATCTAGCAATTGCATTACTGGGTATTTACCCAAAGAATACAAAAACACTAATTCAAAGGGATACATGCACCCCTATTTTTATAGCAGCATTATTTACAATGGATAAGATATGCAGACAGATCAAGTATCCATCAATTGATGACTGGATAAAGAACATGTCATATATATATATAATTCAACCTTTAGAAAGAATGAAATCTTACCATTTGTGATAAACTGACTAGAGAGTATTATGCTAAACAAAATAAGTCAGTCAGAGAAAGACACATACCATATGATTTCATTCATATGTGGAATTTAAGAAAGAAAACAATAAGTCAAGCAGCAAGAGTCAAGTATCATATGGTTTCACTTACTTGTGAAGCATAAGGAATAACATGGAGGACATTGGGAGATGGAGAGGAGAAGTGAGTTAGGGGAAATCGGAGGCAGAGATGAACCATGAGAGACTGTGGACTCTGAGAAACAAACTGAGGGTTTTGGAGGGGAGAGGGTGGGGGGTTGGGTGAGCCTGGTGGTGGGTATTAAAGAGGTCATATATTGCATGGAGCACTGGGTGTGGTGCGTACACAATGAATTTTGGAACACTGAAAAAAATTAAATTAAAAAAAAAAAAAACAAATAAGCAAAGGGGAGAAAGAAGGAGAGAGAAACCAAGAAATAGAGTCTTCGTTATAGAGAACAAATGGATGGTTACTAGAGGGGGGTGGGGTGGGAGATGGTTGAAATATAGGATGGGGACTAAGGAGCCCTGGGTGATGTATGGAATCGTTAAAAGGGAAACAAAAAGAATTCTAATTGTTACATGTGGTTAAATCTACTAGAAATAGTAAGGATAACATCTGAGGTTGACTGAATGGAGCCAATAAAGCCCCTTGGAAATATCAGCCTGGTACCTTCTTTACAGGGTTCCCAGCAACCTTTATCAGAACTAAAAGCGCCCCTTTTCTTGACGCCCTGTCAACTTAATATGAACAACTTGATATAAACTTCAGAGAAATCACCATAATTGTTAACATATGGATAATATTCATGCCAGTTACTCTGTGGCCACTCTTGAAAAGTGACGTCAAGACTTTCCTCCCCAGCAATACTCTTTACTGATTAGTTTCTAAAAACAGGGGCACTGAAAATAGGAATTAAGAAACTACTGAAGTCAAATTCTGATAAAGAGTGAATTTTCCATAAGATAAAATAAGGTATTCTCTGTTGTAGGAAAGAATTAAGCAGATGAAAGCAAATACTTCTCTCTATTCTTTCTCACTTATTTCAATGACATAGGAGAAAATTAGTATACTATTCATTTCATGTTACCAACTGGGGTATATGTTTTGACCCTATAGTTACAAAATATTTAATCAAATGAGTTTATATAAATCATTAGTCTGATGTCTGTGTGTGTATGTATTTAATTTTAATTTGATAAAATTAATAACTATTCATTTTCCCAATGTTCTGAGAGATTAGAGTCAGTCAATAGTAGGTACTTAATTAATACTTATGAATATAATTAAAGAAAAGAAAATAATGATTTAAATAAAAATATAATCAGTGTGTTGAATATAGTGATATAATTTGTACATTTATATGAAGATTACTTAAATATGTATCTTCCCAGAGGGAAACATAGATTAATTAAATGTAAACATACATCTCAGACTTGGATTGGTACTAAAAATATGCTTGGGAATAGAGTGGTGGGAAGGAAAATAGAGGTAAAAATGTATTGCTTTGTTTGCTTTGTTTTACTTGGTCATTTTTTCATTTCCTGCAGGTGTAATTTTCTTTTAAATTATATTTCACATTATTAAAATTCATATGCAGGAATTTATTTTATTGACAATTATTACATAAAAAACCTGCACTCCAGTGCAGCTCAACCACATGGATATGAATTTGACTTTTTAAAACATGTACTTTTAAGTGGTGCCTGGGTGGCTCAGTCAGTTAAGTGTCTGCCTTCGGCTCAGGTCATGATCTTAGGGTCCTGGGATGGAGCCCTGCATGAGGCTCCCTGCTCAGTGGGGAGTCTGCTTCTCCATCTGTCCCTCTCCCTAATAAATAAATAAAGTCTTAAAAAAAATCTTTATAAAACATATTCTTTTAAGACCTGCTAAAAAAATAATGACCTTTTGCTTCCTCTCTCTATTACCTTTCAGGATTGTTTACCATTAATCTGCACCCAATTAACACTTCATACTAATTCTGCAGGCATTTGTGAGCAGGGAATTATAAGGGCTAATTCCCCTGAAAGTCAGAGAGAAACAGTGAGTCACTGGGGATTGCAAGAACTTGCATTTAATTTTTCTTTAAATTTGTTAAATAGGTTTTGAAGAAGCATTTATAAACAGGTAGTATGAGGAAAAAACCCTTTAATATGGATAATGAAGAACAAAGACTGGCAGCTAAAACCTGCTGCACCTAGTTGCCTTGAGCAACTATGTAATTCATCATCTGAATGGATCAGTTTGAAAGATGCTGTTAATTACAATGTATCTGTGTGTGTGACCCGCCCCGTCTGTGCCAGGCATAAAGGATGTGATCACCTGAGTACTGCCTACTCGGGAGTTTTCAACGTACATCAGCACAAAGGTAACACCTTGTTGCTCTGGCTATTTCTCTGATGCAAGAAGCAACAGGGGTGTCAGCTGTCTCTACACTCAAAATGCTCTTTAAGCTGTTGAATTCAAATTTTAAATAATAATTAAAAATAGATATTTTGAAAATCACTGGACAATTTGGTTAATATCTTATTACTTTTAAAATGGACTTTTTTTTTCTTTTTTCTTTACATAAATAAATGTATAACTAGTATTTACTGAAGTCAGAAAGAGAGACGTCTGAGAAATAAAATAAGCTGTTAATAATTTCCTTCAGAGTAAGAAATATTCTAAATGTGCACTTTCAAAAAGGAAATAAATCCATTAGCATATTATCTACATTATAGAAGTTATCTCATGTTTCTTAATCCTATTACAATAGCTCTAAGGAAAATAAATTTAATGACATAGCTTTAAAGAATAAAATATAGCACATAAACCTTAGTCATAATTTTAGCATGTGACACAAAATAACAATATACTGTATAATTTTTGTCTTTGGAATTCTGCTAGAAATATCACTTTATTTTTATGAAAAGTGTTTTAAATTTTAAATATATTCTAAGTAGCTTTAAGTGGTTACTACGTGAACCCTACTTTTTTCACATTATTGCTTCTTTAAAGAAGAAAACTACTAGTCCTATAAAATGGTGTGCATCATGTATTCACCATTAAATTCAATAACAAAAATCAGTTGGGATTTTGGCGTGAAGTTCATGTCACACTGAAAATACACTGATGATAATTTAATGAAGGGGATATTTTCAAAGGTGTGGCCAAGAGCCAAAAAGAATGAGGAAATTTACCATCCCTATAACTGAGCTGCCAAGGAGAGGAAGTGATTGCCGGCACCCAGAGGTAACAGTTTCAGCAATAGGAAGTGTTCTTCCTGCAATCTCTCGGTGTCAAGGGCCATAACACTATAGAGTACTAAGAGGTTCCCTAGTGAGTTACCCTGGATTCTTGATAACACTTACACATAGAATCTGAGGAAAACAAGGTAGAGAAACAGAGTAGAATGGTGGTTGCCAGGGCTGGGGAGGGAAGTAAATGGGGAGATACTGGTTAAAAGGTACAACCCTCCAGTTATAAGATAAATAACTTTAATGCATCTAGTGTATGGTATGGTGATTATAGTTAACAATACTGTGTTATGTTCTTGAAAGTTGCTAAGGAGATCTTAAATGTTCTTACCCCCCCCCCACACACACACACAAGATAATTATGTGAGGTGATGGAAGTAACTAACCCTATTGTGGTAACCATTCTGCAACGTACAAATATAGCAAATTGTTACATTATACATACTAAACTAACACAGTGTTCAATTTCAATTATATCTCAATTAAGCTGGCGGTGGCGGGGGTGGGGTATCTCCTTGCAGCTATATGTAGCAACAATTGGGATCTACCACACTGGTCAATATTGTACCCTCATTCTTCCAGAGGATCATAAAATGGTGAAGCAGAGTCCCACACCTAATGTTCCACTTCTGCTACCTTGAAATCTTAATAATTTTAACTTTGAACTTATATTTTGTACAAGAAGACTGATGGGACACTGGAGTATGTGTATGAGCAGAGGAAGTACCTGTAATATGCATTTTCACTGGTTTCTTAATCTCTTTGTTTGCATATCGTACTTGCAACACTGAGTAAGCACCGAATGCTGTTAGATCTATTATGTGAAGGAGTCCGATAAGCAAAGCAAATCTGTCTCTACAACTGGCCAAGGGGAAGCACTGACAACTCGCCATGCTCTGCACTGAAACAGAGCTTGCTTCAGATGCAGAAGGAAGGCGATGGAATTTTCAGAAACCAAAAGATCAAGGAAGCCTCTCATATCCTTTCTCACTCATGGTACTCCCATGTATTTGCCATGCATTTATTCTGAAAATGATGACAGAGTGGAAGAAAGAAATGGCAACTATAGTTCCTTCTCCTTTCTGTTTTTCTTTACTCATTAGTAAAAAAAAGCAGAGTGTTGATAGAATGTGCGCAGATCAAAAAGTGAAATAAAAGCAATTAAATTAGCTTTCTGCAGCATTTCTACTCTTCTGGTCAGACCAAAATACATATTCAGATACAAGCTATGAAAAATGAATTGTGTACTTTTTGTGATTCTGAGTATGAGTTCAATGTCTTTATATTTGCATTTAAAATTGTCATTATACAACATAAAAATTAAGATTAAAATTCATTTGCTATCAATTTATTTTAGTTTTTTTTTATTATTTTTTTTTATTTTTTATAAACATATAAAGTATTTTTATCCCCAGGGGTACATGTCTGTGAATCGCCAGATTTACACACTTCACAGCACTAACCATAGCACATACCCTCCCCAACGTCCAATACCCCACCCCCCTTTCCCGACCCCCCTCCTCCCAGCAACCCTCAGTTTGTTTTGTGAGATTAAGAGTCACTTATGGTTTGTCTCCCTCCCAATCCCATCTTGTTTCTTTTCTTCTTTTCTTCCCCCCAACCCCCTATTTTAGTTTTTAAACCTAAGATGATATTAAATAGCAAATACAAACGTATGACAAGTTGACAGATACTGGGAAAGAAAAATGCTTTATATTTTAGTACTGTTAAAGGTAATTTTTTCCTGCTTTTTGAACATTTTCATTTTGCTTTGGGGCCCACAAATAAGAACTCCCTTTTCCTATTGAAACAGGAAAACCAATTCTATTGCAATCTTTCCCTTGAATATCTCCAGCCTACTAAAGAGCTTTGCAAGAATTCTGGTGTTCTCTCTTTCCAAATTAATATTTTTAATGAACTCTGTGAAGGATATGATTGGGAAGTATATGATTATATTGCACATAAACACAAGTTCTAACATTGCCTACTCCCTAGATTTTGGATTCCTTCAACAACATTTCAAGGAATGTATCCTTAAGCAAAGGCCTCAATTAACTAACACAACTGACTAATCGCACCACCTAATTATGATCAAACCAACTCATTGAAAACAATCCTGGATGTGCCAAATCCATTAATAAATCCAGTTTAATCAAGCATTGTTTTTCATTCTCTCTTGGACTACAATATTTCCACATGCTTACAGGTTCCACATTCTTGCTGATATAAATTAGGCACTCTTTTCCCCTTCCTAGTGGACTCCTCCCTGTGCAGACTTACACTAAGGTTGCTCTTTTGAGATCAACCTCTCCTTAGGGGTTTAGACTTTAGAGGAAAAGGAGATGGGGCTAGAGGAGTGGTGACCATGAGGATAACGGCATCTCCTTATAAGGCAAATGATAATCATGAAAGTCTTTTATACAGAGGAAGGTTGAGTTCTTCATTGGGAAGGGAAGCTGATTTGGTCAGAGAGCTTCAGGAAGATTTACAGGTTCACATTTCTGCCTTCGTTTCTGCTTACCCAAATACCCCTCCCCATGTCTTGGGATTTTATTCCTTCCCCACATCTTCTGTTAACTTAGTATACAAAATCAAGCAGTATTATAGACTTGTTTAGTAAGAGGCACTGAAGGAGACTCTGGCCTTGATTCTGAAATATCCTGCCTGCAATTCTAGAAGACAGAGATTCCAACAAGCCTGGCATGGAGGCTTTCTGATTTTATACCGGTTATGACTTTAGGGCCCGATTTGGCCTTTTACTTTACTTGTGTATAATTTCAAGGGTCTTTGAAACTAGCCTTCCAAATCACAACCTTTGTAATCATTGACTGCGATGCCACCTCCTGCCATTGATCACCAGGACACCATCTTCCTTTACAAGTAAGTTACCTAAATACTCCTCAGACATGTTAACAACTGTATGTTAAAATTCCATTTTGAAGGTCTGGCCACTCCAAATACCAGTGAAATTCCCAGAACGATAAAAATAGTACACTCTGCATAAATTACACACATACTACATAAATTAAAAGCCGATAAAAAAGAAAACAGAATAAAAATATTACATGATTTCAAAAGAAGGTAGGAAAGGGTAAGTTAAGTTACAGGAACAGATGTGACAATAAAAAATAATTATCAAGATGATAGAATTCAAACTAATACTTCATTAATTATATGAAAGTAAAGGAATAAAGCATTCCAATTGAAAGTCGAATTGTAAAGCAAATTTAAAAACAAAAACAAGATATTTCAAATAATGAGCCACAGTAACTTATTTTTCTTTTATAATCTAAAATTATTTTCACTAAAAGTTTAAAATTGATAAAACTAAAATCCTATTCAAATATTGAGTTCTATGAATTCATAAGTATAGGTAATTTCTATGAAATATTTAAAATATTTTACATCATCATGCTTTAATATGCAAATACTTTTGAGTGTTTAATTTATCTATTTTTAACTCTATAAAGTATATCCAAATAGGTCACTTACTATAGTAACCAGGTGGCAAAAAACAAAGAGAAAATCTTAATCAAGTTTTACAAATAATTCAGTTAGTACTGTTCTCATTTTAATTTGTCTAAGAATGCTGAGTGATAAAAGCAATCTGAAGCATAATAATATTTTCAATAATAGTAGTTACTGTCTTTCTAATGGAGCTTTAAGTCTAGCTTTATATAAAATGACTAAAATCATATTTTGTAGTAAAAGCTATAATGGATGAAAATGGTGTAATTAAACAAATGGCTATGAATCAAGTAATTTTAAAAGATAAAATCATATGTAAACCATTTGAAAAGTCACTGTTAAATCACTTCATTTGAAAAGACACTGCTGACAGCTTAAGAATGTTAGATTCGATATTAGGAGGCTCCTTGATCATAAGAGCAAAAAAATATGTTATAAAGTTATTTTTAAATACATTACATGTATTTAACAACATGTATTTTCCAAAGAAACACACAGAAAACAGCTAGGTATTTACTAAATATTAAGTAATCTCTTTCTGATTTTTATCTGTGATCTTTGACTACAAAGTGCCCATCAGGAAACAAAACCATTCTCTGACGAAAATGGGAGTGAAAAGTAGACAACTATAAAGTTTGGTGCATGTGAGACACAAAAACAGAACCTTAGTTTATTTTCTAAATTGCCTTGTATTTGAGATGTTATTTCTCATCACCATGTAAAGTAATTCAGGAAAAAATATGTAGCTCTAAGTAAGAAATTAAAACTATGTAATAACTAGATTTCACTGAATGTAATCCCTGTACTGATTCTTATAGTTACCTTAGGATAAGACCCCTCCGGCTGTTTGATGTCGTCTTCTTTGTGTATTCGATAGCTCTCTCTCACGAAGGTAAGCCATACTCCTTCCGTTATGCACTAAGATTGGAACAGAATTGTATTATGAATGTAACAACAGTAGGAAACACTGAAAGGCAACATTAGCTCAGAGACTGATATGTTAGTTTGAATATTTCCACTTCCCCATGGAACTAAATATACTGCACTCTGAATTCTTTTTTTTTTTAATTTTATTTACTTATTTATTTGAGAGAGAGACAGAATGAGAGAGCATGAGAGCATGAGAGGGGAGGTCAGAGGGAGAAGCAGACTCCCCACGGAGCTGGGATCCTGATGTGGGACTTGATCCCAGGACTCCGGGATCATGACCTGAGCTGAAGGCAGTCGCTTAACCAACTGAGCCACCCAGGTGCCCCTCAATCTGAATTCTTAACCTAGGTTTTAACACAGGTGTTGTGGGGAATACATTGAATCTGTCCTCACTTAACACTTCCTCACACTTTCCAGTCCCCTGGTTTCTGTAATTTCTTACCTGATTGTTGAATCTCTTCCAGGTTTTAAGTCTCTTAAAGAAGACTGTACACTCAATCTTTATCATCTTCCCTTCCTAACTTCTCAATACACATGTTTTTGCTACAAGGACTATTCTAGTAATTGTGCCAAAATATAGTCCTTAAATCATCTCATTAAATCCTTACAGCAGTTATAGGAATTTATATGATGAACATACCCATTTCACAGAGAAAGAACATGAGACCTTGAAACAATTTCAGAAGTTTACCCAAAGTAACAGAAAGAGCATACTTAATACTAAAGTCCAAGAAAAGATGGATAGAGCTCATTTTCTGATTAAGCTTTTTCTGCCTCTTCTCTGACAAAAAAAAATTATGATTTCACAACTTTCTTGTACTTCCATGGATTTATCTGTTCAAAATTCTATTCCATGTTTTCATTGGTGTTGATGAGAAGAAACAGGGGATAAGATGTGTCAGTAAAAACCCAGTGGGATTTTCAGCTAAAGCCTGCCTGACATTCAAACGGAGCAAAGGTTACCAATTGCATCTCCTATCATAATTCACACTGAGATTCTTACTACTAGCCTCGCCCAAGACTGAACTCCAGGGAATTTACAGTTCATAGGAAACTATTCTCTCCTAATGATTCATGTTTCAAATTGAGTAGTAATTCTCAAAGATGGTGAGGGAATTAATGCAAACCACATTGTGCAGGTTTAGAAAGCAGACTCACAAAGAACTAACGTTAAAAAAAAAGCTTTCTCAGTAATCTGAACAGTCATAGCTTTTGTTTTAAAAATGCTTAATAAAAATTAACATAGTAGAGCTAATAAATTCAGTGGAGATTATTTCCTGTGGACCTCTAAAGTCAGTAGCCTTTGCCTGTAAAGATGATTGAAAGAGGACTGAGAATTTATATTTAATATAAACAAATTATTGTGAAGAACTAGTATTTTTAGTATCAAAAATAATAAAAAAATTATGTAAAAATATGGTAGTTTTGAATATGAAATAACAGTGTCCAATCAAAATGTAAACATATATATATATACATATATGTATATATATATATATATTCTGGGTCAGTCTCCTAAGGGACTCTAGAAGTAATAATGCTTTAGTAGCATTGTATATCTCTAGTTCACAGATTTGGGCCCCTCTCTGTCATTTTATCATAAAGGTAATGGGGCTACTTGCAGGAATGTCTGGTTCTAGGTCTGCAGGAGCAAGGCATAAAGATTCAGAACCATCCTGTTGTACAAGAAAATAAGGAAAACATATGGGAGTTGTTTCAAAAGAACAGAGAAGCCAGATTAATTTTGGGTCCACAGACAAAAGTGAGTTAAGCTGAATTAGCACATATAAGAAAGACTGTTATTGACAGAAACACTTCATATGTAAAATTCCATTGCTCCATAAAAAATATTCAAAGTAGTAAAAGCAAAAAGCCTATTTGCCACAATTTTAATTAACTATCATAAGAACTACTTACTCTCGAAATTGATAAAAGAATTACACATTAACCCTGCTTCAGAGTAGAGAATGTATTGTCCTGTTTAATCAGAGAAAAATCTTTTTTAAAGATTTTATTTATTTATTTGACAGAGAGAGGGATCACAAGTAGGCAGAGAGAGGGGGAAGCAGGCTCCCCACTGAGCAGAAAGCCTGATGTGGGGCTCGATCCCAGGACCCTGAGATCATGACCCGAGCTGAAGGCAGAGGCTTAACCCACTGAGCCACCCAGGTGCCCCAGCCGTGTTGGCTTTTAAACTGAAGTGACATAAAAGATGTACTAGACAAGTGAAATGCATGATTCTTGGTGAATACTGATCAAATGAAAGCAGCATAAAAGATATTTGGTGAGCTGGGTAAATAAATGTGATTAGGGCCAGATTTTGGATGGTGAAGTAATTATTTATTTGGCTAGGTCTCATGACATAGTGGTTATGTTACAAAAATGGTCTTATTTTGTAAAGACACAACTGAATTATTTATGTCTGACCTGATATGTTTTACAGTTTTAACCTACTTCAAATCCTTTAGTAAAAGCATAAGTAGATGGATCAAATGTAGCAAAATTAATTATTAAGAGGACTAAATCTTATTGAGGGGATGAGTATTCTTTGCTTTTCTATATGTTCTAAATATGATTACCAAAAAGCAAAAACTCATTAACCATGCAAAATTTGCACTGTAGTCAAACTGGCAGTTATCTATGTCTCAATATAAACCTGAAATTGAAATCTGGTCACTCATTATATTTATATATCATAGTCTAAGATCAAGCTCACCCTAAATTACACTAATAAAGCCAAATTTGTGGAAATGGGGACCTAAGGACAAATCCAGAAAACTTGTCGATTCTTTTATGGTATCTCACTCACAACTTAATGATTAGGAAAACGCCAGGATTCTTATTAACATGCTAATGACCTGTTTCTGAGTCTAGGGGTAGAATGTCTACATTTTTTTTTCCTGGCTTTCTAAGTAGCCACAGATCATTCATAGATCGATTTAAGACTCTGTCACCTTGAAAGGCTGATATCTTGACTTTGAGTAAGCTTGTGAAATAGAGATGGATATTATAAGACAGAGTACAGACTGTAAGCAGAAATGTTAGAATCCCTATTCTGATTTTGATGTCTCTCTAAGGATAGTTTTGCATCTGTAAAGAGGAACCAGCTTTGGGTGTGTACTATGGAAGAGATAGAGAATGCCAAATGGAAAAATAGCGTAAGCATGTGTGGTACACAAGAAGGCAAACAAACTACCAAAAACAAATCTTTCCATGACACAGTCCTGCTGCAGCCAGCTCTGTGTGTCCTCCTTATATAAAGTTCAAAACCTTCCAGAATGTTTCCTAAGAATAATATCTTTTTTAAAAGATACAATGCTGAAATTCTAGTATTCTTTTTGACCCTTAATTACCTTTACTTTACTTGTATCATATAGTTACCTGGGTCTAAAAATATATTGGATTTTGAAAAATCCTGATCTCTAAGGAGGAAAAAATTGAATTCTGGCATGACACCAAATCTGGTGGCTCCAAATTCAGAATCATTCAGCTGAGTATATTATTTCTTGTCAAAAACGTTGGAAGGGTTAGAAAACACCTTCAATTTGTTTTTTAATTGTCTAATAAAACCTTCACCCTGTCTGTAACACATACTCCTAGAATTCTTCCTTAGGGAATCTGACAATCTTAACAGGTATGTGTAATTATAGCCAGTGTAAAAAAAAAGATTTTTCTAAATGTTCATAAATGATTAATTTTTAATATCAGAGCTGAGGGACTAGTGGTTCTGTAGAATTTACAGATTTAGGTGTTAAAGAGCGTTGACATTTTCTGGTGCATGCCAGTATTTTTGTTCATTCATCCTGAGTGATTATAGAATCTTATAGAAATACATATACGGTCCTTGCTTGGGCAAAAGATAAACAACCTTCTCTTATTTTGTAAATTATCATCCATAATGATAGCTTTATTGGATACTGTATATTTTATAGAAAGATACATATTAGAATGCATTTGTATTTATGAAATGAATCTGTACTATTTTAAAACTTAGAAATCTAGTTGGTTATTAAAACTGGTTAAAAAAATAGAAAACAACTGCTTTACTTAACTTATTTTCCATGCATCACTATGTTTTTAGAACTGAGAGTCACTGCCATTAATACAGAAGTGGTACTGTGTGTAGGATTTGAGGGCTAAGATTAACTTTGAGGGAACTCAAGCAGAGATTCCCCTGTGTTTCCAAGGTGTCAGTTCATTTTTAAGAAGGCTTAGGAGATAACATAATAAGGGCCAAGAACTTCTGCTTTCAAAATCCTGGCAATACTGCTAAGAGATATAACCTTGTACTTCATCAAAGAGGAAGGTTCTCTGGACTCTTGTAAAGAATTAGGCAGGTTTGTAAAGCTGGCTAATTATGAGTATGTAGACCCAATAAAATTTCTCATTCTCAAACAGTAAGTATGTTCCTGGTTATTGAGAGTAAAAAGAAGGTTTAGCCAATAGAAATACAAACTGTGAAATGAAAAAGTCAATAGAGAAATATAAAAGAGGTAAAACTGAGAAAACAACTGAAAACCCACAACAAGATATGTCAACAAATAAATCTGAGAGTCTAAGCGTTAGATACATGCAATGATTAAAACTAAACCTACAACTTAGATCATGGTGCCTGGGGGAATAAGACATTTGAAAATGTAATTTCAAGAGAATGGATACAATGCAACAATATAGCTAACAGTAATTATAGAAGTTAAAAGAGGGGCATCTAAACATTTTTGGGAGAAAGGAAGTGAGGAAAAGCTGATTCTTAGAAGGCAAGTAGAGATGATCGTGTTTACAAAGAATGGAAAAGAAATCCAAGAAGAATTACTGTTACCAATGTCAGAGGCATCAAAGACTATAATGTATCTTTTGGAAACTACCATTTTTTTGGTACTGAAGAACTATAAATTATACAGGAGAAAATGGTAATAAGATTTTGGATATGGCTACAATTATGATCTTAAAAGGCATGGCTATTCTAGGAAATTTAAACTATCCTCTATGAAATAAGGAGATTTTAAAGGACTATAGACACTTGGTCACTCTGCCAGAAGTTGGAGAATATAAATTTCAGGAAGAAAAAACTAGATTCATGAAGAATAATTAATGATTATTATACTGAAGGCAAGAGATAATGATGTCTAAACTAGGGCACCGAGGACAGAAAGAGCTTTTCAAGAGTCTGTGTGTGTGTGTGCACTCGCGCACGCACGGGTGTGGAAAAGACGTTATGGAGTATCTTCATAGGTGGAGATACGTATACATGTATATAAATTTAGGTGAAGTTCACATAACATACAATTAGCTATTTTAAAGGGTACAATTTAGTTGTATTTAATATAGTCACAATTTCAATCACCCGCTCTAAATTTTATGCTATAAAAATACCTTCTAAAAAAATACCTTCTATAATTTATTAATCATTTCTCATTCTCCCCCTCCCCTATCCCTTGGTAACCTATAATCTGCTTTCTCTTTCTATAGATTTGCCTATTCTAAATACATCATGTCAGAAATCATACAATATGTGACTTTTTTTGGTCTGGCTTCTCTGACTTAGCGTAATAGTTTCAAGGTTAATCTAAACTGTAGGACACATCCACAGTTTGTTCCTTTTTATGGCTGAATAGTAGTTCATTATATGTATGTACCAAAAATTTTTTATCCATTTATCCACTGATGGACATAGAGGTTGTTTGACGTTTCATCATTATAAATAATCCTGCTATAAATACTTGTATACAAACTTTTGTGTGGACGTATGCTTGAATTTCTCTTAGATATATGCCTAGGAGTAGAATTATTGAGTCATATGGTAATTCCATGTTTAATTCTTTGAAGAACCACTAAACTAAATGTCTTCTACAGTGGCTGCACGTTTTATATCCCCACTAGCAATGTGCAGGGGTTCTAAGTTCACATCCTCACCAACACTTATTGTTCGTTTGTTTTAATTAAAGCCTTCATAGTGGGTGTGGAGTGACATCCCATTGTGGTTTTGATTTGCATTTTTTAATGACCAATGATGTTGAACATCTTTCATATTCTGGTTTGCCACTTTTAATATATATTTAATATTTATATGATATATAAGTATATATTATATTTGTGGAGGATATGTCTACTTGAGACTTTTCCCCATTTTTTAATTGGGTTGTCTTTTTTGTTAGGTTATAAGTGTTCTTTATGTCTTCTGGAAGTTAAATTGTTATCAGTTATGATTTGTAGATATTTTTGGCAATTATTTAGGTTGTCTCTCCACATTCTTGATAGTGTTCATTGAGGTACAAATACTTTTAATTTAAATGAAGTCCTATTTATCTAGTTTTGTTGCTGCTTATGTGTTTAGTATCAAAACAAAGAATGCATTTCCATATCTGAAGTCATGAATAGTGGCCTTTATGTTTCCTTCTAACAGCTTCATGGTTTTAGCTCTTTTAAGTCATTTATAAATTTCATATTAATTTTTTTATATGGAGTGAGACTGGGTTATTTTCTGGGTCCTCAATTCTATGAGATCAGTCCACACCTCTCTCTTGATGCCAGTGCTATACTGTTTTAATTAGCAGTAGCCTCAGAGTAAGTTTTGAAATTGGTAAATATGAATCCTCGTGCTTTGGTTTCATTTTTCAATATTGTTTTGAATATTTAGGGTCTCTAGCAATTCCATTTGATTTTGAAGATAAACTTTTCTATTGCAAAAGATGTCAATGGAATTTTGATAGACATTGCCTTGAATCCATAGACCTCTTTAGCAAAAATATTGCCATTTTAGTACTAAATCTTTCAATGTGTGAATATGGTATGGGATGTCTTTCCATTTATTTAGGTTTTCTTTAATTTCTCCAAAATGTTTTGTAGTTTTCAGCATACAAATATTTCATCTACTTGATTAAATTTATCCCTATGTATTTTATTCTTTTGAATATTATCATAAGTGAAAATGTTTTCTTAATCTCCTTTTTAGATGGTTCATTGTACAGAGAAACAAAGCTGGTTTTTATGTGAAAAGAGCTTTTTAAGATATATATTTTTTAAAAAGATATTTATTTAGAGCACCTACTAGTTGGCAACCTGGGATTAGGTTTTAAAGAATATTTCTAGCTATTTTTTTAATGCAGATTTTTAAGAATATTTCTAGCTTTTTGCAAATATCTTCTCCCATTACATAGGTTGCCTATTAGTTTTACTGATTGTTTTCTTCATTGTGCAGAAGATTTTTCTTATGAAGTCCCAATTTTTGCAAATGACCTACCTAGTAAAGGGTTAGTATCCAAAAATCTATAAAGAACTTATCAAACTCAACACCCCAAAAAACAAATAATCCAGCTAAGAAATGGGCAGAAGACATGAATAGACGTGTTTCCAAATAAGACAATCAGATGGCTGACAGACACGAAAAGATGCTCAACACCACTCCTCATTAGGGAAGTATAAATCAAAACTCCAATGAGATGCCACCTCACTCCTGTCAGAATGGCTAAAACAAACAACACAGGAAGGAACAGATGTAGGTGAGCATGTAGAGAAAGGGAAAACTTTCTGCACTGTTGGTGGGAATGCAATCTTGTGCAGCCATTCTGGAAAATATGAAGGTTCCTCAAAATGTTAAAAAGAGAACTGGCCTATAATCCAGGAATTACATTAACAAGTATTTACCTAAAATATACAAAAATACTGATTTGAAGGGGCACATGCACCCTGATGTTTACAGCAGCATTATCAACAATAGCCAAATTAGGGAAAGAGCCCAAAGTCCAACAACTGAGGAGTAGATATAGAGGAAGTGGTAGGTATATATACATATCTACCTACTATACACACCCCCACAATGGAATATTACTCAGCCATAAAAAAGAATGAAATCTTGTCATTTGCAACTGACATGGATGGACTCAGAGTACATTATGCTAAGCAAAATAAGTGAGTCAGAGAGAGACAAATACCATATGATTTTTGTGATATGTGAAATTCCACTTATATGTGGGATTTAAGAAACAACTCATAAACATGGGCGAAGGGAGGAAAAAGAGGGAAGCAAACCACAGACAGCAAAGTGAGGGCTGAGGGAGGGGAGATGGGCGGGGGACGGGCTAAACGCGTGATGGGTGTTATGGAGGCCCTTGTGGCCATGAGCACTGGGCGTTATATGTAAGTGGTGAATCGCTAAACGCTACTCCTGAAACCAACACTGCACTCTGTGTTAACCAACTTCAATCGAAATAGTATCTTAAATAAAAGGAAATTGCTACAGAGCAATAGGTCTAACAAGTCAGAGGCAGCTTTAAGCCCAAAGCGGTATTTCCAGCCTTACCGGAGAGCGCAGGGCCGGTGAGGGGTCCCTCCCGTGCACACAGCGTTTGGTCCTGAGCAGGGGCCTTGCACTTGGCCTGGCCTCGGGATAGGCTCGGCCGCAAAGTGATTCTTAGGGGGACAGAAGTGGAGGAACTTATGAGCACTGAGGTCTGCTTAACAGGCGGCGCGGGCCAGCCTCGCCCTGGACAGGTGTAAGAGGACAGGCTGACGGCCGCAGAGACCCCGGGAACTTCTCCAACCGGGACGCTCCTGCCGCCACGGGTGGAACCGTGGACGCCGAAATTCAGCGGGATTAGGCTTCTGGGAAATGCGTCCCTGGCTGCGGCGCTCCGGGGCCTGCTCGCACCGTCGTCCCGCGACCCAGCCCCGTCCATCTGCGGACCTTCCGCGCGTCCTTCACTCCCTTTGCTCACAGCCCTCGAGTCAGACTGGACACCCGGGGACTCAAGCCGTTGCTTGGCTTTTTCTTTGTTTTGTTATGTGTGTGTGTGTGTGTGTGTGTGTGCATGTATATGTATGTATGTGTGTATGTGTTTCTGTATGTGTGTATGTATGTGTATATATGTATGCGTGTGTGCATGTGTGTATGTGTATGTGTGTATGTGCATGCATGCATGTGCGTGTGTATGTATGTTCGTATATGTGTGCATGTGCGTGTATGTGTATGTGTATGTGTGTGCATGTGTATGTATGTGTGCATGTGTGTGCATGTGTGTATGCATATATATGTGTGCATGTGTGTATGCATATATATGTGTATTGTGTATGTATGTATGTGTGCGCATGTGCGTATGCATGTATATGTGCATGTGTGTATGTATGTATATGTGCACGTGTGTGTATGTATGTGTGTGTGCATGTGTATGCGTGCATGTATGTGTGTATGTGTGTGTATTTATGTGTATGCATGTGTGTATGCATGTGTGTGTGCATGTGTGTATGTGTGTGTGCATGTGTGCATGTATGTATGTGTGTGCATGTGTGTGCGCATGCATGTATGTGTGTGTGCATGTGTGTGCGCATGTGTGTATGTATATGTGAATGTGTGTATGCATGTGTGTATGTATGTGTGTATGTGTGTGCATGCGTGTATGTATGTGTATGCATGCATGTATATCTGTATGTGTGTGCATGTGTGTGCACATGTATGTGTGTGCATGTGTATGTATGTGTGCATGCGTGTGTGTATGTATATATGTGTGTATGTGTGTGTATGTATGTGTGTGCATGGGTGTATTTATGTGTATGTATGTGTGTATGCATGTGTGTGCACATGTATGTATATATGTATGTGTGTATGTGTGTGTGCATGTGTGTGCATGTGTGTATGTATATGTGAATGTGTGTATGCATGTGTGTGTATGTATATGTGTATGTATGTGTGCATGCGTGTATGTATGTGTATGTATGTGTATGCATGCATGTATATGTGTATGTGTGTGTGTGCATGTGTGCACATGTATGTATATATGTGTGTATTGTGTGTATGTGTGCATGCATGTGTATATATGTATATGTGTATGTGTGTGTATGTTTGTGTGTGCATGGGTGTATTTATGTGTATGTATGTGTGTATGTATATGTATGTGTGTGCATGTGTATGTATGTGTGCATGCATGTGTGTATGTATGTGTTTGTGTATGTGTGTATGTGTGTGCATGTGTGTATGTGTGTGCATGTGTGTGCGCATGTGTGTATGTATATGTTAATGTGTGTGTATGTATGTGTGTGTGCATGCATGTGTGTATGTATGTGTTTGTGTATGTGTGCATGTGTGTGTATGTATATGTGCATGTGTGTTTGTGTGTGTATGTACGTATGTATATGTATGTATATGTGTATGTATGTGTGTGTATTTGTATGTGCATATGTGTATTTGTGTGTGTATGTGTGTGTGCATGTGTGTATGTGTGTGCATGTGTGTATGCAGGTATGTATGTGTGTGCACGTACGTATATATGTGTGCATGTGTGTATGTCTGTGTGTATGCATGTATGTGTGTGCATGTGTGTATGCATGTGTGTATGTATGTGTGTATGTGTGTATGTGTGTATGCATGTGTTTATATGCATGTGTGTGCGCATGCGTGTGTATATGTGTGTGTATGTATGTGTGTATGTATGTGTGTGTGTAAGTGTGTGTATGTGTGTAAGTGTGTGTGTGTATTTATGTTTGGGGGAAAGATGACTTATCGAATGCGTCATGTAAGTGTTATTCTCACAATAGTGGAAACCTTAACCCAAGTCATAGGGGAATCAGGGCCCCAGGTCACAAGGCCGGGGGCGGGGCTTGAGGACCCTCAGGTAAAGCAGTGCGGACTGGACCGCACGTGCCACATTGGCTCTTACCTTTGCGTACTCTGCCGGGTTCGTCTTGTCGCACAAACTCGTGCCCGTGATCTCGGGGGACTCAGCACAACCGGGGGGGGGGGGGCGGCGCTGGACGTACGCGGTCCGGAAGCCGTCAGTCAGGACGCGAGGACGGAGCCCACGGTTCCCCGCGGACACGTCACACGACGCGCCGCCACCACGTGGCCTGAGCGCGCGGCGGGCGGAGCAGTGACGTCACGGGCGGCCCGTTTGAGCGCCGCTCGGGTGGGGAGGGGAGGCAGCAGCCCGGTGGGGAGGCGGCGGGGCGGGCGGGAGCTCGGCGCGGCGGAGAGGCCGACCTCCCGGGCTCCGCGGAGGGCCGGGCAGGGCGTCGGGGACGGCGGCTCGTCCTGGGCTCGTCCAGGGCCGCGGCTGTTCCCGACTCACGTAGCGCGGGAGGAGCGTCACGTGTTGTCGAAAGCGCAGGAGGAAAACACGGTTGGCTCGGCCTGGACACCGGGCTCTGGTCTGAATCCGGGCCCGAGCGACCCGGCCGGCGGGAGAAGCGGGAGAAGCGGGTCTCGGGAGCGTGAGGTCGGGGGCGGGGAAGGCGCGGGGGCCAGCCCGGAGGAGGAGGCACAGCGGAGGAGGACGACACCCCCGGTGAGGGCAGACAGCGCAGGCCTCGCGGGCGGCCCTGCGCGGGGACGCCCATTGCCCCGGGAAGCTGTCGGGGAGCCCGCGCGCCCGGGAGCCGCTCGAGGGCGGGGTCCGACGGCCCCCCCACGCTCCTCTCTGCGCCTGGAAAGCAGCAGCAGCGGCCGGGCCGGGAGCCGGGAAACCTGCAGCAAGGCCGGGCTTGAGGAAAAGCGCTCGGCTTGTCGCGAGGTCGCCCTGCCCTGTGGACCGTGACGGACAGACCAGAGGACGCTGACCGAGGCGTTAGCGCAGGGGCACACCGGGGCTTTCAGCGAGGCGGACCTGCCCCGAGCCGGGCCGAGTCGAAGAAAAAGAGGGACAGCGCCTCTAGCCGAGCTCGGACGAGCTTTGCTTCGCGCGCCCTCGGCCCGTGTCGCGTCCGTGGGGCCCTGCTGAGCCGCGCCGTGGCTGCGCGGGACGCCCCGGCGCGGTGGGGCGGCCGCCGCCGTCCAAAGACCCGGGGTTCCGGGGCTGGGTCCTGCGATGGGTTTTCCTAGCTCCTTCCCGTCGCACAGCGCAGCGGTGGAGGAAGGAGGGAGAGAAAGGCTACTTGCAGCCTCGTGCCTTTCCACTTGGCCTGTCCCACTTGTACCTTCACGTTTGTCTGCCTCCGCGGCGCGATGCACACGCGGGAGCGCCGTCCCTTCCACGTACATTTCACACTTAGCACCGAGCGCGGTGCGCATGGTCGCTCATCGGATGTTCGTGGGATGAGAGAATAAACATAGAATCACTGTCACAGTTAAAAACCAACTCCAATAAAGGCAGAAATTAAATAAACTATAGTATAAATATACAGCAATATTAGGAAGCCACTAAAAATCCTGTTTCAAATATTTCCCACAGTAGGGGCGTCTGGGTGGCTCCCTGGGTTAAAGCCTCTGCCTCGGGGTCAGGTCATGGTCCCAGGGTCCTGGGATGGAGCCCCGCATCGGGCTCTCTGCTCCGCGGGGAGCCTGCTTCCTCCTCTCTCTCTGCCTGCCTCTCTGCCTACTTGTGACCTCTGTCAAATAAATAAATAAAATCTTAAAAAAATATTTCCCACACCTAAGGGAAATGTTTAACACAGAACAATGAACAAAAATGCAGAATATAATACTATATATGTATGCATTTATATATATATATATATACAGTAAAATCATGATTTTATATATTAAGCTGCCTTTTACTGAGTAATGCTGAGAAGGATGTACCACATGGTATATTTAAAAACCACTTTTAATTTAGATAAATACAAAATTGAGATAATGAAACGTTTTGTTATAAAACCATGGTTTATAGAGATTAAATAAAAATCCTAACATCATATTGTTAGAAAATAGCCGTGTTGAAAATATGGATCCAGTTATGGCTTAAAAGTTGATGTTTTTTATCAGCACACTGCAAGATTACATGTTAGTAATGAGTATCTCTGACTGGAAAGAGGTTATTATTTTAACAGGTTTCCTCAATTTTCCTTAATGGTTAAATATTACATTTTACTTAAGAAGGAAATAAATGTTCTTTAAAAAAAAGAAAAGAAGGAACCTAAATTTTGCTTTTAAAGATAAGGACACTATTAGTGTCAAGATTTTTTTTTTTTGTCTTTGTGATGTTTGAACTTGTAAAGTCTGCTAGTGTTAACACTTGCATTAGCTAGCTTAATTGTCCTACTTAATCATTTCAACACCAATTTTAAAAGACTAGGTCTTTTTTGGAATTACTTTCAAAGTTAGCTTGATTTTATTTTTCTTTCTTTTTACTTCAAAAGTGTTTAGATGTAGAAGACTATTAGGAAGTTTTATAATATGAAGCATAGTGTTTATCCAAACCGTTAAGAATTAGTAAATGTCTAGTTTTCCATGTATTTGAAATATTCACCTTAAATGTCCAAGTGTGTACATTTAAATTTTTATAAGTGTATGTAACAAAGGAATGTAGATGGATATTAATACCAGTATGCAGGTTTGCTTGGTGCAATGTTATATGTCAACAATATTAAAGTTGCTTTCTGTGTATTTTACATCTGAGCAAATGAATGGAAATATGAAAGACACGGATATCCGTATCTACATTTGCCTCTATCAGTCTCTCTATGTATCTACCTGTCTACAGAAGTGCAAATTCAGAAGGAGAGAGAGATTTAGAAAGACATATGTGCGTGTCTGTGTTCACCTCTCCAAATATTATAAATACATTTTATAAAATATATATTTTATTTTACATCGTCGTGTATTTTCCAGATAACTTATTTTTCATATTATATATCTATTCATCAAATATTTGTGTATATATCTTGCATATTTCATATATGCAAATATCATGTTTTATATTTTACAATGCAGAGCTGATTCTCATCATTTATAGACTCCATACTTGCCAATTGGCCTACTTGCTAAACATATTTGCTGCCCCAAAATCAAGAATCACACTGCTTCCATAGTCATTTGAGGACATGCAGAGTAGTAAAAAATTGGAGTTGTCTGAGGCTTACATTCCCAGCTGAGGTCAAACAAGAGGACACCGCCTTCTTGTTTTAGCTCTCATACTATACACATGTTCTTTTCATCGTGGATTTAGTGCCATGTTTTTTCACATTCATGTGCTTTTTCTTGATGATTTTGCACTTAAAATGGCCCCCACATGTAGTCATGCCAACTAGTGTGCCTAGAAACGACAAGGCTGCAATGTGCATTATGGAGAAAACACATGTGTTAGATGAGCTTTGTTCAGGTACAGGTTATAGTGCTGCTGGCTATGGGCTCGATGTTAATAAGTCAACGCTAGTGTACATTCCGAAAAAGGAAGAGGAAATTGGTCAATCTGTATGTATCTGTACTATTTGAGGAAGCCATGGGAAAAAACAGAAAAGCAGCTAAAACTGTGGATTCGTGAGATGACAACAATAAGATAACTCCATGAATAGCACTGTTGTAAAGTTGAAAGCCAAAGAAAGTTATGGTCATGTCACCCAGGGTCAAGAAAATGTTCAACCCTTCTTGGTAGTATTTTATTATAAACAAAGAAACATAATATTAACTATTTGTAAGAAATATATAGTAAATAAAGCAGAAGCACACATTAAACAAATTTATGTATTGATTGGTTGACAAAAAAGTTATAACCAGAGGCTTGTAGGAACTTAACATTCTATTTCTTCCAAGAACAATGACTTAACAGTTACTAATTTAGGGTTTGCGGCCACTTTATAGAATTTAACTGCTGTAAATAATGATAACTGACTGTTTCTCTTTGTGAGATATATATACATATATATCTTTTATCTTCATGATATATTTAATTTCATC
The DNA here is from genome assembly GCA_004024625.1 of Mellivora capensis. Taxonomy (NCBI): domain Eukaryota; kingdom Metazoa; phylum Chordata; class Mammalia; order Carnivora; family Mustelidae; genus Mellivora; species Mellivora capensis. Next base: position 7,114 of record PISX010009251.1, on the reverse strand, counting down.
TCTTTCCATAGGTAATATTTAGAAACAAGGAAATATCAGCTGCACTGAACACATCTAGCAGCAAGGTCTGTCTTTCTAAAAACCATTCACAACTAAAGTAACCAGAGTTCACAAGTGATTAGAGAGTTGAGAGGAGAAAAGTACAAGATGAACCTGGTGCATTTTCTTGCACCAGGAAATTAGGAAATTCTTAAAGAATCATGAGATAATGTGAAATGAACACTGAAGGCAAAGCGGCATGCACTAGCCAGATCTTGGGCAGGATGAGCATTAAAATAAATAATACTATTGGATTACAACTCATTGAATAAAACAAAGATCCATTTTTAATAGTGTTGTAAGTAGGGAAGAAAACAATAGCCTTCCTTAGGACATAATATAGAAGGATTAATGAACTATAAAAGAAAGAAAGATGTTAAAGCTAGTAAGTACACGTTTGGTAAGTAACAGAATATATGCAATAGTCTCAAAGTATCTCCCAAGAAAATATTTACTATTGAAAAAAGGAAACAATAACTTCACAGTGGTGAAAACTGGAGGATACTTAGACCATCTGAATGATCTAATCTAACATCATCACTGTTGGAACAAACCTACATCACACCCCTCCTGAGAAGATTCACTGAGGACACTAGCCCTTTAGTGATATTCTTGCCAAAAATACATGACCTACTTCTATCTTGAAGAAACAGCAGAATAACCCAAAATTGTTCTATAAAATACCTGACCTGTTCTCAAAAAAGTCATTTAAAGAAATACAGAAAGGTTGAGAGATTGTTTCTATCCAGGGAAGACTAAAACAACTCAATGAAAGTGGAATTCTGGTTTGTATATTGAGCAAAAAAACTTCATGGAATTCACATATGGATGTAGGGTTAGATCGTAGTGCTATATCGTTGTGAAATTATTTGATTTTGATAGCTATAATGTAGATAGACAAAAGAATGCTATTTTACTTAGGAAGTGTAAATCAAAAATTTTAACAGTAAAGGGACCTATTTCCACATCTCTCTAAAAAGTTTATAAAATACATATTTTATACATATATGCAATATATGCATCTATACACTATATATATATACAAATATGTGTATGTGTGTGCATATATGTGTGTGTACAAAATACTAAAGCAAATGAGACAAAATTTAAAAAGTTCATGAATCTGGATAAAGAGTCTATGGGATTCCTTATACTATTCTTGAAAATTCTTATCTAAGTTTAAAACCACATGGGGAACCTCGGTGGCTCTGTGGGTTGAGCGCCTGACTCAGGTAGTGATCTCATGGGTCACGCGCTCAGAGGGTGGTCTGCTTGAAGAGTCTCTCCCTTTCGCCTTCTCCCCACTTTTGTGCACATCATTTCTCTCTCTCTCTCTAATAAATAAATAAATCTTTTTAAAAATTAAAATAAAATTTCATCAAAAAGAGAGGTGCCTGGGTGGCTCAGTTGGATGAGCAAATGACTCCTGATTTCAACTCAGGTTGTGATCTCAGGGTCATGGGGTCAAGCCCTGTGTCAGGCTCCACACTTAACAGGGAGTCTGCTTGATGATTCTCTCTCCCTCTACTCTCTGCCCCGCCCCCAACTCATGCATGAGCTCTCTTCTCTCTCTCTCAAATAAATCTTTAAAAATTATATCAAAAAGATATAATTTATAAAATACATAAAATATGGATTTTTGTAAATGACATCACATGATAATATCTCAAAAGTTCTCCTTTTTAAAGAAAACAGTTTATGGTGATTCACAGACATGTACCACTGGGGATAAAAATACATTAGATGTTTATAAAAAAATAAAAAATTAAAAAAAAAAAGTTTAAACACACCACACAGTCTGAGCAATTTCTTGAAAGGTCTTGTTATAATGATGATTTTTTTTTCAGAAAATAGTTAACCAAAAAATAAAAATACCTCTGCTTCTTTCCTCTTTAAAATCTAGTCAAAATGGGTGGAAATTTAAATAAATAAAATCTAGCACTTGCTGGTGTGAATGACATTTAATTTGTAATTCTTTATAAATATTTTAAAGGATCTAGTTTATTGCTAACAAAAATTATTATTAACAACGAACTTTCCTAAGAAAATAATCTGAAATGCCCATTTAAAATTCATTTGTTACAACTCACACCATGTTACTATTTAGCACTGTTTAATCCTTAGGCTTTGAATGTGCTTCTTAGTAAAAAGTATTACACATCTGTCTCTAAGTTTAGCCATGTAACATTTACAAAGGTAAAATATATATTTAGGGAGACAGTTGGTAATTTTAAACTTGGTGAAAAACTGGTTAAATATTTAAAAGTGACAAGAAAATTAAAGGTATGTAATAACTACCATTTCTTTAAAGGCAGCTCGTTATTTTAGGGTTATTATGAAATATGTGTTAAGAACATTGTCTCTGAAGCCAGATTACCACAGAATACTCTTATGTAGATGTTTACAAATTGTGTGATACTTGGCATCCTTTGTTAACCTGTTAAGATGTTAGTTTTTTCAGGATGTCTGGGTGGCTCAGTGGGTTACACCTCTGCCTTCGGCTCAGGTCACGATCCCAGGGTCCTCGGATCCAGCCCCGCATCAGGCGCTCTGCTCAGCAGGGAGCCTGCTTCCCCCTCTGCCTGCCTCTCTGCCTACTTGTGATCTCTCTCCCTGTCAAATAAATAAGTAAAATCTTAAAAAAAAAAAAAAAGAATCTTAGTTTTTTCATCAGTAAGCTATGAATTATACTGATATCCACTTCATAGGATGGTTGTGAGGAATACGTATATTAATATTTGAGCTATTACATATGAAACATATTAGCAGTGTTAACAAGTGCTAGCAATCATTATTCTCAAAAGTAAAAAAAATAAGTCTTTCAGCTTATCAAGATAAAAACAAAAGCATGTTACACTGAAAATGTTTCCTTGGATCTGTATCTACCTGAGCATAATTGGAAAACAGAGTTCATCAAAATAACACAAAATAAATGAATAATTGTCACCCATTGTTATTTCTAGTATGCAATTTCCATTATATTTCACATAATTGTCACCTATTCTTATTTCTAATTCACACTTTTCATTATTCTTCATGATTTTTTTCTTTTGTCCTTCAACCAGTTCTTTCTGTCCTATTAAATATATTCCACTTACACGCTCTTTGCTCATATTCTTCATCATTTCTTTTGTCTTTTCATCCAACGAGTATCTTTTCCATTTGCTCTCTGAAGATATTTTCCCTGTCTTGGCTGTCACTTGGTCTACCTTCTGTCAGAGTCTGGTTTCTTCCATGTTTTGCAGAATGTCTCTCAGAGACGAAGGTCTTTAGAGGTACATGTGGCAGTGCCAATTTCGTAGGGCTTCATTTCTTAGAGTTTGCTCTAAATATTCTTAAGATTATGCTCAAACAGTTTTCACAACTATTGCTTTCCAGTGAGAGTGAAGGCAAAGAACAGAGGGTTACAGGCCTGGGTCCTGACGTGGCCTGTCGCACACAAGCTCCCGTGGCAGTTGGCTGGAGAGGGTCTCCGCCGGACAGCCAGCCCTTCGAGGCAGCGCTTACGAAGGACTATGCAAGCAACTTACCCGTCCATCCATGTCGCCTGCTGCTTCTTACCAAGGTAATAATTCTTTGTGAGTGCTATATGTATTTATAACACATCTTTTAGAAGATATATATTTGAGGAAATAAATGCTTATTTGCAACTTCTGTGAACCCAATGATAATACTGACAGTCATGCTAAAAATCATAAAAACATTTTTCTCTTCAGAATGCCTGGCTGAAGATTTTACTCAAATTCTCAGAAAAAAAGGTATCTATCATTGCATTGCTCCAGGCATGGTTTTTAAAAAGAAAATATTAAAAGGAAAAAAAAATCAGATTTGTAAATATCTTTGCATGTATACTTACTATCAGTTCACAACAAACTACTTACTAATTATTTTTAATATTAGTGAAAGTAATCTAAAAACTCATGTTTACTATCTTCATTAGATTATATGTTCATATTTTTTTAATAAACATGACATGAATTGCATGAGTTTTTCCATATTGGTAGAAATGACTTCAAGTATCTTGAATATTCCCTTAAGGAATAAGCTACATAGATTTCTGAATGATATATTCACTCTCAATGAGTCCATTTTATTCTTCTTTGTTTAATAAGGTTTGGGATAATTTGATTATAATTAACAACACATTAAAGTTATTATGAGATAGTTACCTAACATATTTTCTTGGAAACATCTGCAATAATTCTCTGAACTCCATTCCATGGTAATCAATTATTGCTAAATTCGTCTCCTGTGTTTTTCATGTTTAAATCCTGATTCAGTTTTTAGCTTGTGAAGTTTTAGCAAACAGGGATCTAACATGTTAGAAATGCCAAAATTTATTAAACAAATAGTAGGAAAACTTGATATTCTAGCCTCCAAAGTCCTTCCTTTGCGATTTCTTGTAGCTTTCTATCTTTGAACCATGAAACAGCATTCTTACAAAATAAATTTTGTTGAAAAATACGCTTTTACTTATTGTTTCATAAAAATCTGGAATCAAGAAAAAGACAATTTCCTTCCTTTCCCGATCCACCTTTTATTCTTCTTTTTGGTTAAGAAAAATAAATAAATAAAAATAGGAAAAGGGGCTTTTATTTGATAGATATTTTAAAATTTTGGATTTCAAATAAAATAAATACTAATAATAAGGAAATTTCAGTTGCAAAAAGGGAAGGTGCAAATGTCTATTCATCAGGGAAATTCTATTGTCAAGCACTTTATATTTAAATTTGTTTTAAAAGCATACCTATAATTTAAAGTCAATGCTTTCCTCAGTGGCCTTTTCATGTTGTCTTAATTTCTGCCCATTGAATTAGATTTGTCTCAGTTGTACTTTTGATATTGAAATATTCTCTTTTAATTTTTACTTCCTTTTTCTTTTCTTTTTTTAAATTTAATTCTTCCAAAGAACTAACTGTCAGAATCTGTGGTACCAGGAGTACAAAAAGAGACTCAGATTAGTTGAAGTACTTCTGTATTCCAGAATAATAATCTCCATCAGTTCATCTACATCTATCTCATCAGGGATTCCCTTCCAGATACCCCCACCCCTGGCAAAGATCTTATTTATTAATTCGAGAGAGAGAATGAGTGAAAGAGAGAGTATGAGTTGGGGAGGGGAGGAAAAAGCAGATTCCCCACTGAGTCCCCACTGAGCCTGCAGTGGGGCTTGATCCCTGGGTTATGACTTGAGCTGAAGGCAGATGCTTAACCAACTGAGCCACCCAGGTGCCCTCGCACACGGCCCGCCCCCCACCTCGGCCAAGGTATTTTAACTTCAGTTTGAATACACTTATTTGACCACTGCACCATATTTCTTTGTTGTCAGATGTAAAAGAATCTTTTTTAGAACTCGTAATAACTCTTTGTAGGTTTTTGTGTGCAGAAGACTGCTATAAAGAACTGTAAGTATGAATTGTGAATTGTGAATATCTACTCCAGAGTCCTACATTAACTTATGATCAGAGCCTGATGATTTCCAGGAGTTTTTCAATGTAAGTTTTTAATATGCATTTCATTATTTATATTCCTGTTTTATTATATACCTATGTATTCCTATATATATGGAGAGAGAGAGAGAGATTTTAGAGGTTTTAGAGAGGAGTTTATAAATAACTCGGATAACATGACACTGTGTGGGTCTCAAAGACGTTGGGAATACAACGAGAGAATAACATTACTCTGTAGGAAAAACTAAAAAAATATGTATACCACCGATACTTTGGTACTGTGGCTCCTACAAAAGTAATTTCTTCTGAAACTAATTTTTTTCTTTCAAATCTCTGTCAAGCCTTCTAAATAAACCTAATCATGAAAGTTGTAATCACCTGGAAATGGAAATCACAACCATTTTCAAATCACATAAAACAAAACAAGTGGGGACGGTACTTAATATGCTTGTTAGACACATAGATAATGTAGGTAATGAATGCAGCAGGAAGCAGTGTCCCCTTCTGCTTGTTAGGTCCTTGTCATTTATCTCTTACACTCTTTTCCAGCACATGCAACTAAAAGAGGCTCAAGAGCTCAATGTCACCCAATTTCATTATAAACGGGATTCATAATGATGGCAATTTGCTGCAAGTCCCATGTTTTTGTATGAATATGTGAATTTATTTAGAAGATGAATCACAGTGACCATCCACTCAGAGATCTTCAAAGGGAAAAATGCTTTTCCAATCTTTTTTACTCAAGCCCACAGGATTTTCCTCTGCCATTAACAAACTGAACTGAAGAAGCTGTTTAACAGTGATTTTTAAAAGTTTTACTCCTCTTAATGATGCTTCAACACCTTAAAGGATATACGAGAGAAATTGCACTGCTGTATTTTCTTTGTTATAAAAGAATCTTCATTCTTACATTCTATATTTAAAGCAAATTGTTTGACACTTCTTTTATCTGATTCTAGTGATTTCATGGATTTTATTGGATGTTAAATACTATATACTTTTGTTAGCTTGTATTTACTCACCAATATGTGAAACATTCGAAGAGACTTTTCAGTACTATATGTCAATAAACAGAATGTGGCCTCCATTGTTCATTATGACGTTTTTAAAATAGCCATCTTCTGACATATAGATGTGTTTGATCATTAAATGTACTGCAACGCAATTATTCAAAAAGACAAATTATTTTTGAACCATGGTCATACACAAAGGAGCCGGGCCTCACTCAAATAGTTAAAAATTGACTTATAAAGGAAGTAAATTAAGACACAATAGAGATAATAAGCAGAAAAAGGCCAATCCTGCATTTCTTTTTTCAGCATTGTTTGAACAAGTACAAGAGGATAATGTGACTTCTTTCTTACTAGCTTTGCTAGCTACATACATAGAACTATTTCTTCAAACATGTTCCAGACGCTCTAAAAGCACCTCAATATTATCAAAGCCATCTATGAAAACCCACCGCAAATATCATTCTCAATGGAGAAAAACTGAAAGCTTTTCCGTTAAGATCAGGAACACGGCAGGGATGTCCATTATCACCACTGCTATTCAACATAGTACTAGAAGTCCTAGCCTCAGCAATCAGACAACAAAAAGAAATTAAAGGCATCCAAATCGGCAAA